>JAQIWU010000826.1:0-21292 GCA_034696445.1 Isotomiella minor | reverse complement strand
ACGACACACCCGCTTTATGATGATGCGGTGAAGAGATGATCAAAAATGTGTATAAAATTAAAGAAAAGCCTATATCACGCTTTATAATTTTTGGGACAGAATTGCTTAATCTTATTCTGCATAGAACAGTACATTCCTTATTCCTGGGGGTTTTTTAAGTCAAGTCTAAAACTACTTTTCCTCTCAAATGTCCACCCTCCACTGCTTGGTAGGCTGCTTCGGCTTGGTCTAGCTTGAAACTTTGGTGAATTACTGGTTGAATCTGAATAAAAAACAATATGCTTTTAAGAAACTGTTTAAAATTGGAATTTTTGGGGGGCATATGTACCTTCCCAGTTTCCAATAAACGAGTGAAAGATTCCAATGGAGACCCGTTGGGGATGAAAAATGCCCACTTCGTCACCACACTTCCTTTGGACCATGTCTTACAATTTGTCGCAAACAAGTCGCTTACATTCACCAACCCTCCACCAAGAACACCGTATTTGTCAATGTTGGATAGGAATGGAGGATTTAGTGTGATGTATTGTCCTCCAATTGACCTCAAAAATTTAACGTAGTCCTCAACATTCTTGTAATTGCTTGGACCGCTTAAGTCGAGGATGCAGTCATAACTGAAACAATCCATGCATGACCATTTAATTTGAGACATAGACATTGATTTATGGCGTGGTTTACGGTGCATGTAGTTCAATTGCTGAGAGTGCATCCGGAGTTTTATAATCAACCACAAAGTCACACCCAAGGGACACCATCAGAGATACTGCATCTGAACTGCAGGTCGTTGTTACCTACATTTGATTAGATTTTAGGCTACACAGATAATTGCTGACAAATGGGTACGACTTACAAAGCATCCTTGAGAATGGAGATACTGTACCGCAAAGGTTCCAACGCCTCCGGAGCCCCCAAGTACTAAAAACCTCTTTCCTCCTAAGCTCCTAAAGTTCCCAGTCACTTTGATAGCGGACCAAGACGTCAGACCTACATAAGGGATTGACGCAGCCTCCACGAAATTGAGCCCTTTTGGCATTTTGCGAATCTAAGTACATACGCTTTTGTCAATCAATCATTCACACAACGTTAGATAAGTACCTTATCTACATTACCTGATCCACGGACGTAATAACATATTCCGCATGCGACCCTTGTCTATGGACTGGGACAACGCCGTACACCTCGTCCCCTACAAACAAATCATGTTCTCCTTTCGCCCCATGCCCCATGTCTTCTATCGTCCCTGCAAAGTCTCTCCCCAGCGTCAGTGGAAACTCTATGAAACTAGATCGAGATCTTGGAGAGGGTAGTTTTGGAAGTCCAAAGGGTCCTTTTGAATTACACACTTGTCTCATCAGATTGATTGTCTCCGCCCCATAGCCTCGACTCATCGCCACATCCTTCAAACAAAACAAAGAGTCAAACAGCTATCATCATCAAGCAAACAAAAATCAATCTTACGATTGGATTGATGGAGGCAGCCTGAACCCTGACAAGGACATCTTTTGGTGACGTGATTATTGGGATTCGGGTGGTGGTGTACTGGAGGTGGGACCCTGGAGAAGAAGAATCTCCGTGCTTGTGGAGGTTATTATTGTTGTACGAGTGGATCTGCCAGCATCTCATTTCTCCCCTTCGGACTCCCTCGTTCAAACCTTCCTCAGCCGCAGCAGATGTGGTTGAAGAAGAAGAACATTGTCTCCTTAATAATAGTGACGAGATTGGTCTTTCCGGTCGACTTATTCTGAAGGGGACACTACTACGGCGGGTGCAGATTTTGCAGAAAGCTGCAGTCGTCATCCTGAAAGTAGGTAAAATTAAATAAATACCTCTTTTTTATGGCGATAGTTTATCTAACTCGTTCTCCCTTAGGTGCTTACTTTTAGGTTTATTCCAAGGGTCGGTTATCACTGCAGCTGCAGCTATTCGTCAATTCGGATAGTGATTGATGAAGTGTCCGGAAGACCTTTTTTGAGATTTGTTGTTATTATCGTCATCGGCTGGAAGAGTTTTCCTCCCGGCTGGCTGGCTCTGCACTCGAGCCTTTGACCATGTTGCCCCAGTCCATCGCCGAGGTATGTAAGTTAAGGAACTATGACCTTAATTTTAGGCCCCTTTCTTTGCTTAGGCTGTACGATGTGTTGGAAAAGGAACACTTGCTTCCCAGCAGCTGAGAGAGACTTCGCTCCAAACGGTGCATAAACTTGGGCACTTGAACGCCTTCACTTTTGTGTCACCTAAAGAGTCTATGGATATAAAAGGAAGTTCGTCCGCTTTCACAAGACCCCTTGAAGGCATTCCAATCGCTGTAAAGGACAACTTTTGTGTGAGTCAGATGCCTGCAACGTGTGGGTCCAAGATGCTTCACAGTTTCATTCCTCCGTACAATGCGACCGTGGTGCAAAGGCTTATTGATGCTGGAGCCGTTATTGTTGGGAAGACTAATATGGACGAGTTTGGAATGGGGTAATCTTGTGAAACTACTGACCTTTGGATTCTAAAGAATTTATATTCCTCTGTAGAAATGGAACTGTCGACTCTATATTTGGTCCCACCAAAAATATTTGGGGATTGGAAAAGTTTAGATTCAGTTCTCATTCTTTTGACGATTGGCATGTGCCAGGGGGAAGCTCAGGCGGAAGTGCTGTAGCCGTTGCCACCGGGGCTGTGCTAGGGTACTTCCGTTGATGTTGATGATTTGACTAGAGCAAGGAGTTCATGGATTTTTAACTTCTTCCAATAGTGCACTTGGTTCGGACACGGGTGGATCAACGAGGAATCCTGCGTCTTATTGTGGAGTCTACGGTCTTAAGCCAACATACGGATCAGTTCCCAGACATGGTCTCATACCTCTAGTCAATTCAATGGATGTTCCTGGAATTTTAACGCGAACGGTGGAAGATTGTGCAATTCTGTTTGGTAATGCATTTCAAGGTAGCAATTACCTATGTATAGTTATTTTTTGGCTCAGATGTCATCAAAGGTTGGGACGCAAACGATTCTACTAGTCTGGAGGTAGCTCCCACGTCCACTGTTCCAGTAAGGGATGGAGAAGTCAAAGGAATGCGAATCGGCATTCCTAAGGAATACAATTGCGAAGGAATGTCACCAGAAATTATAAATTGCTGGACTGAAATAGCAGAAGTGTTGCAGGTGGAGGGAGCATTTGTGTCCGAGGTATTCAGAAGAACCAACGAAATGTAACAATTGATGACATTTTTATTTCAATATTGCAGGTGTCTTTACCACATACAAAATATTCAATTGTCTGCTACTCTGTACTGAATCCATGTGAAGTCGCAAGCAATATGGCAAGATATGATGGTCTCCGATATGGACACCGTTCCACTAAAAAAGGACTAGACTCGACAGAAGCATTATATGCTCAAAGCAGACATGAAGGCTTTAATTCTGTTGTACGAGGGAGGATTCTAGCTGGAAATTACTTTCTTCTAAAACAGTAAGGTCAAACTTTATTGGATTAGTTCCACTAATCTCCTCTAAATGTTTTTATTCAGCAACTACGACAAATACTTTCAACAAGCACTTAAAGTGCGAAGGCTTATTCTAAACGACTTCAACAAGGTGTGGAAGTCTGGAATTGACCTTCTCCTTACCCCTGTGACCCTCAGTACAGCTCCCACCTACAACGAATTCATCCGATGGGACAATCGCAAACAAAGCTCAGTCCAAGATTTCTGTACTCAATCTGCCAACATGGGTGGTAAGTAAATTACATAGAAAATGTAATTTTAAGCTAAACTAATAAGTCGTTTAAACTCTTTGTAGGTTTGCCTGCATTAAGTATCCCAATCAAGCTATCATGCTCAGGACTCCCAATTAGTTTGCAACTCATAGGACCAAGATTTAGTGAAGCAGTCATGTTCAAAGTTGCCCAACGCATTGAGAATTTAGTTAATTTTAAACATTTGCATAACACAACAATGTAATCACCCAATCAATATTGTTATCCTAAGTAGTGCCTAATTACTTATGTGGAGACTTTTAGACTGATAAAAACATTAAGAAAATCGACTTGGTTTCGCTCCGATGACTTTCTTTGTCTTCCCGCATAGGACTATAAAGCATCCTGCGGGATACGCATGCACATGCATCATGCCTGAGAATATTGTGCAACTCTCCACTATTCAATGAATGATTGAGACAATTTCTTAATTAGGGCAAAGAGAAGGCTATAAATTACCACGAAACGAAAGCATCACTTTCAATTATTTTGTAAACTTCATCGTAGGAGCATTAATTTATTGCAACCCATCCACCATGCTACGTCGTATTCTCTGTTCTGCGATGGCTCTACTCCTTTTGAGCACCTTCTTCAAGTCTGCTGAAGCTGGAAATGCTATCCCTGGACTGGGTACTGGACCTACGCCATTTCAACAAGTTTTTGCCACAGGGTTCTCTGGGAGTTATAACACTTTTGGCTCAGGGTAAGTCTATTGGACATTGGACAAATTATGCTAGGATATGGAGAATCATTATTGTGCTATTTACATTACATAGGACCACGGCTGGGGCAATAGGAGCCTATGGAGGTTTCGTGAGTGGGGGAGCATACCAGGATCCTCATGGCAGTGGTGGAGGCTATGGAAGAAAATAATTGTAGCCATTTAATGATTGGTGTATGGACCTTCTTTGTATGAAAAATAAAACAACAATGGGAGTAATAAAGGCAGCTATTAAATTATGCAATGCATCCATTGTCTCGTTACATAAAAAACATACCATAGGATTAGGCGGCCATTATCATTGGAACTTATTTACGCGAACCCGTCAACTTGTCCTACTAGTGCACCAGTAATGCATCTTCTCCAAGGTGGTGGGGTGACACTTGTTTTAATTGTGACACTTGTGGCAGCAGGAGATTTTCAGGATCGTAAACCTTTCACTGCCAATCCTTTCTCCAGTAATGAGTTATTATCCTGAATATTTTTTACGTCTTGACCTTACATTTTTCTGACATTAGATGACAGCAAGGCTGAGATAATAGGGAAAGCGTATCTCAAGCATGGAGGAGACCCTTTCGTGTTGAAGCTGACACCACCTCCGGCGAACATGACAGACGCAAATCCAATTTACAAATGGACAATCACAGTACACACATTAATTAAATGACTCTTTATTAGAACTATTCATACTTTTTCTATGTCTTCATAGGCGGATGAGGACTGCATGCCAGAGTTAAACTGTGGAGAATTCGATCTGGCTCCAGCAGATGGGTGGGGGGATGGGGATTGTAGTGAACAATGGCTTGAGGTGCCTTTATCTCATTCACATATTCCGCCAAAGGAGATCCTTCTTTACCGTTTGGTTTAGTTTAGGTCAGTGATGGGATGTTCGGAAAGAAACGCTACTGTGGACGCCAAGGTCCTAAGAATATCGTAGTCTCTGACTCCAACGGGTTGAGAGACTTGTACGTTACGTTTTACAATGAGACGCCAAAGTTCACACCGTACTTTGAATGCACGGCCAGATGTGGGGACAAAGGTGAGGGTGACAAACTATCTGACAGCTATAATAGACTTTAAACTCACACTATGTGCTATAGAAAAGTCAAAATTTCTACCATTGGTAATGAAGCCTCAAATTGACCCGGAATGCAGTAAGATACATATGAAATAGCCAATTTGTCATGAGTGCAAAAACATTTTTTTCTCAGAGTGTGGTCACAAGTTCATTGCACAAAGAGACAGAATCATTGGAGGACATGACACTTACAAATCAGAATTTCCCTGGTTGGCTGCAATCGTCGTGGCCCACACCCGACAACCCTACTGCATTGGAAGTGTAAGACAGAAAGAAATGAAGTTCAAAAGAGTGTCGTCAGTCAATTCCCTTCCTTCCATTTAGGTGATCAATAACAAAATGATACTGACTGCAGCGCACTGTTTCAGGGGAAAGTTTAAGAAAGTGGAGAATATTCAAATTGTTCTCAATTCCTACTACATGGACTCCATGCCCAACATCAACGTCGTCAAGTTTGTTACAGTCACCACCGAAATATAAATGAATTGTTAAAACATTGGTTCTTTCTTACAGGCCACCAATAGTCTTTAGAAAATACGATGACGAAACCCTACGAAGGCTGGATGCAAGGAACAACAGCTTCAGGTTCAATGTGGAAAAGTATTGGCTGCATCCATTGTATAATTCGAAGTCAGTACTTTCTTCGCATTTCGTTCCAATTGTTTAAAGGTTTCTATATTCATATAGTACAAGTGACTTCGACACTGCAGTCATGCTCCTTTCTGAACCAATTGACCGTAAAGCCTTCCGAGAGTATAGCCCCGTCTGCCTTCCAGACCTGACTTACGACGTGCCCCATTACAACGGGTACAAAGCAGTGATTGCAGGGTATGCAAGAACATAAATAAAAGCTTCCTTGGGGTAAAGTGATTAAAAGTCATGATTTTTTGCAGTTGGGGACTTCCAGGGACTAAAGCTCCAGGGACAAATACGGTCATGAAACAAATCAGCGTCAACATTTTCAAGCCTGACTTTTGCGTAAATATTTTTGGAAACCGATTGGTCAGCACAAAGAGGCAGCTTTGTGCTGCCTACCATGACGCTAGTGAGGACTCTTGTGCAGTGCGTGCGTATATGAAAATCATAGTACCATTCATAAACTTATATTATCTTTCCATTTTTGCCCATGAAGGGTGACTCTGGAGGGCCTTTAATTGTCCAGTACAGGCCGCAAGGTAAATAATTAAAGCTATATTTAAGGGTCTTTATGCATAATTTCCTTCCAGTCTGGTACCAGGTTGGAATAATTTCTTGGGTAAGATACGATAAAGAAGCTTCAATTTCGCCATTCTCTTATAATGCCTCGTCTCTTTTTTAGGGGGACGGCTGTGCCTTGGCTCAACATCCAGGTAGGTTCTTTACTTTAGTGTTTTTTTGCATTATGTATTAAGGAATGATTTTTAAATTACAGGCATTTACTACAGAACGACGTGTAAGAACAAAGACTCTGTTGTACAATTATGTAAAAGATGGAGATTCTTCATGTTTTTTTCTTTTTCTTGCAGCAACGAATCAATGGATAAGGCACATTTCAAATTCCCAAAATGCTGTGTGGTGTGAATCTCCAAATAATGCGAATCTGTGGTACAAAAAATAATTAGTTACCAAAAATTAAAGAAAAAGAAAGCCAATTGTAGACAGTGACATCCTCAAATATGCATGTGTCGTCTCACTTTTCCCACAACTCTCATCTTCATCTCATTCACGCTCACACGCTGTGCTTTCTCTTCTTCTGTTTCGGTTTTCTTTTCCATTAAAATTCGGTGTCTTCTTCTTTCTCCCCTCCTTTATAAATAGTGCCCCGCTGAGATTTCTATATGTTTGCAAGTGGCATTTGCAGTATAACGACATAAAACGACTAAGCATGCATACTTACGACCGGTTTTTACATTCTTTCTTATTCACCACTTCTTAAACCGAACCATGATGTCACATCACCAACACATGTGTCCGTTGCGTTAGGTTCTACGCTTATTCATCAGTATATTTTGTTAGTGAAGCACATTTTCTATAACAAAACAAACGACAGGTAATGCAGCAATTGTCATTGTCATTAAAATTATCTACCCCGTGTGTGTTATACGCATTCTAATAGCGTTGTTTTCCACGCTCCATTCAAAAGCAATAAATTCAATAGCTTCACAACTCTGAAAAAAAATATATCACACAAATGCATTTCTGCTAGCGTGAGTTGGGCCATGTTTACAATTACTTTGCAGGCATATGCCCAATAATAATTTTTGTTTACTCATCCTGTGTTGAAGTTATCAGTGGACAAAAACTTAAGCAAAGTTTGTTGCATCATGCCTGCCTGGTGTATGTATCATCTCGAATTTGCTGTGATACAATAAATGATGTAAGTTCCCATTTAATCCTATCTATTCTCTCTCTGACTCAACATTGAACATAATTCACTCAAGCCAATTGACTTGACTCTGTCGTCTTTAAATGTAATTCAAGGAAAAAGGATACATTTATCTAAACTGCACTTTTGCCATTTGTGACGTGTGTCTTTCTGCTGTTAGTCTGGACCACACAGCCAAGCCGACAAGTGCAACAGCCCAAGTCTGAAGTCAGGCTCATTAATTTAATTGAGGTGCCTTTGCCTTTGTGCATGCATGAAACTCAACCATTATGGGAGTTGAGAAATGGAAAGGTCAGAACTATGGAAAGCTGAGGAGGGATTGCATAGCTGCAAAGGCACTCTTCAAAGATCCTCTCTTTCCATCGAATGAAAACAGTCTCAATTTGGCCTCGTCTCGTGGACTTTCTGGTAGAGTGGTTTGGAAGCGACCGACGGTGAGAATTAATTAAGAATCAAAATTAACCAAAAAATCAACATATTTCATCTTTAGGAACTGTGCGAATCTCCCCGCCTCTTCGTGGAGAAAGCGTCCTCCAAAGACGTGACCCAGGGACGCTTGGGGAATTGCTGGTTTGTGGTAAGCATACAGAGTAAAAGACATTGGAGACATTCCACCACACATACCTACGTTGCAGGCAGCAACATCAGCTTTGGCAACTGTGAAGGCGTTGTGGAAAGTCGTCGTGCCGGACTACAAAGCTCAAGAGTGGGACCCCCTCCATGCGGAGCAGTACGCTGGGATCTTTCATTTCCGCTTCTGGAGATTTAACCAGTGGATAGACGTCGTGGTGGACGACCTTCTCCCCGTCATAGATGATGAGCTCGTATTTTGCCATTCCACAACTCAAAATGAGTATTGGAGCGCCCTGTTGTAAGTGACTTTTCAAACTCTAATGGCTTGTCTGATATTAACATGAGTGTATTTTTTGTAGGGAGAAGGCATATGCCAAGTAAGTAGAAGATCTGCAATTTAAAATGTCAATGTATGACATTTTTGACCGAAATGTGGATACGGTATTTAGGTTGTGTGGTTCATATGGCGCAATGGACGGAGGGAACCTATGCGACGCTCTTGTAGACTTCACTTCTGGACTTTCTGAAATTATTGAACTCGCCGAATTCAAGTCGGATGAGGATAAGAGAAACGGTTTCAGGAAACAGTTACTCAGAAAGCATGACGAGAATGCCCTTATGTGTTGTGCCATGGTGGTATGCATTCCAAGCAAATGGATTAAGGACAATCAATCAGTTACACAATTTGCATATTTTTTAGACTACAGACTCCTCTCAATTTGAGACCAGGACCAAGACAGGACTTGTACTGGGTCATGCATATTCGATAACTGCCATTAGAGACATTAACCTTGGAAGTGCTGGACTGCTTTCACTTTTCAAGTATGAATATCAAGTGATGCCTTTTTGCACGATTCACAGTGGTTTGTTATGTTTACAGATCTGGAGACAAATTGACTCTCCTTCGACTACGAAATCCTTGGGGAGGGAAAGAATGGACTGGACCATTTTCCGATGGGTAAATTACTTTAAATACTTTAATTGTAGCTTCATTGTCTCCGCTTTTTTCTTGTACTTCTTTTTGACTGCTTCTTTTCTTACTCTTATGTTGCTTTTTTGGTGAACCATGTATGTTGGTGGGGATGGGGATGATTCATGACATACAGGGAAGCTTCAAACAATAATGCTTCTGGTTCTGACGATAACAAGTCAGTGGGTACCTCACGCGCTCGTTCTTCATACACGCAGTCGAGAATGTCTGTTGCCTCCTGTTCCTCAGAATACGCATACTCAGTGGAACAATGTCTCCAAATGAATTCCAGGTCGCCGGAGTGGACCCGGATTTCAAAAACAGAGAAGGAAAATTTGGGCCTTACTTTTGAAGATGATGGAGAATTTTGGTAAGCTTGTTATCCTTTACTTTGATTCCTATAACTGAAACGTGGACTTTTGTCTCAGGATGCCTTACGAAGACTTCATAGCGGAGTTTACCAACCTCTCAATCTGCCACTTGTTTAACACTTCGTTCTTTTCGATAAAGAAGACTTGGCGAGAGCACTGCTTTTTGGGTGAGTGGACAAAACCAAACCACGCCGGTGGATGTCCAAATCACGACACTTTTCTACGCAATCCTCAATTTTGCTTCGACATTCCCCGGGACGATATGGAACTTGTGGTTCAACTCATGCAGACTGACACAAGGGCAATGACCAATGAGTACAAGAGCATTGGCTTTCACATCATGAAGGTGGAGGCGAACCGGGAGCATCGTTGCCACAAGGCCAAACCTAAGGCTGTCACATCGGATTACGTGAAGGCTCGAAGTGTCTATTTTCAAGGGACATTGAACAAAGGGCGACACGTCCTTGTGCCATCGACGTTTGAGCCAAATGTTGAGACGCAGTTCATGCTCCGCATCTTCACAGAGAAATCAATCAAAGTGAATGAACTAAAAGAAGATTATCCAGAGCCGGCTTGGATCTGCGCTCCGTTCTGTTCCCCACCCTCCTGTGTCACCTTAATCACTGTAGAAGGGGCGACCGGACTGCCTTCTAATGAAAATACGTTTTGCATTATCAAGATTGAAGGTCAATCTCTACAATCGGATGTTGTCTACAATTCTCAAGAACCCGTGTGGAATCTTTCTGGGATCTTTTTCCGCTACGATATTTGTAAACCGATCTTCATCGAAGTGAGTATTAAAGGTTTTAGATAGTAAGTTAACATGACATTAATTATCTGTCTGAATCCTAGCTGTGGGAGAGGAAGATATTGCGAGACAGATTCTTAGGGTGTGCTGTCATTACTGGGGCTGCTGATAATGTCGTCATTTCTAACAAGTTGCCATTGGTGGGAAGGGGAAGGAAGGCGTCTGAGAGGCATCCAGGAGAACTCAAAGTGTCCACTGCCACCTATGATGACCTTAACACTACCTAAACCATATTATTTTAATCAATTAACCACTAAACCTAATTCATTTTTGTATTCCAACAAACTTTTCATCTTGTTACCTTTTGTTCTTTACTTGAGTATTAAACAAATTAATGTTCAAAGCTCAATTTAATGAAACAACAAACAACAACAAAATTCATGATTAGAAGCGTCACTGTCTGTAGAAAGCAGTAGGAAACTACTGGGGTAAGGTGAGAAAGGTGCAACCCATTATTCATATAATTGCACCTAATTTCCAAAGCAAAAAATCCAATGTACTTAGGCCCTCACGTCACACAGACTATACATTATGCATTATTATTGCAAAAAGTACATCCCATTGATTAGATGACATGCAAAAATTTCACGGTTCTTGAGAGAAAGAATAGAAAATGAAAAGCATGAAGGATGATGCAGATTTCAATGTCAATCAATAAATGCAAAGAGCACTTTTTGTCGACAAACAAGTCGAGCAAGCGAAGGCAAGCAAGAGGTTCACAACAAATGAACAAACAAAAACAGCAAGGTGGTGTATGGTAATACACTGTGTGTATTACCATACACCACCTTGGTGTGCGGTCACTGGTCACATGGGCAACTCATAGACAATTGTACATAGCCAGTGTTGGTTTGCGTTTGTCCAGGGATACATTACAAAATGATTTCGGGCACAACAATTTTGTTACTTGCCATTTCGGCTCTGGTCTACTTCCTCTTTCTCAGAAAGCCTAAATTGAAGAACCTGCCTCCTGGTAAAAACTGACAAAAGCATGCACTTAAATGACAAGATGTAATTTGTTATTGATTCTACATTGTAGGTCCAAGTGGGTTTCCAATTGTTGGAAACCTCTTTCAATTGAGCCAACAACCACATGGAATATTTTCAGGATGGGCAGACAAATTCGGACCGATTTTCAGTCTAGACATGATGGGAACCAAGTGAGCTATTTATCTTTGTACTTTACTGGATGTCATTATATCATCTCTATGTTCATTGTCAGGATGGTGGTGGTGTCAGATCATAAAATGGTGAAAGAAATGTTTTCGCAGTCAGTCTTTTCTGGAAGACAAGATTTTAAACTGTTTGACTTTATTCCGGACGGAAAGTTGCACGGTCAGTATGAAGGATAGATTTGTATAATGAAGAGTATTATGATGCAATCTCATTCCTTCTCAATTTCAGGGATTGTAAATACGGAGGGAGAGCACTGGGAAGAAGTGAGACGCTTCACTCTTAGACAATTAAGAGACTTTGGTTTTGGTAAAAATACGATGGAGGAGGGAATCATGTTGGAAGTTCGAGAACTCATTGAGCGTTTCAAAGAAGAGGAAGAGAAGAAGTCTCCTTTGTCTGATGTGAAAGAACGGTTGCTCTTAGCCGTGGTCAATTCTCTTTGGTTCATCTCAGTTGGGAAAAGACATCCACAGAATGACAAGAAATTGTTGGCTATGACTGAAGCAGCAAATTCGTAAGTTATCATCATAGGTTGGCTATTGTTATTTGGCTCCTGCATAATTTCATTGTCATATTGCAGTTCCTTCAATGAAATCATTGAAAACGGAGGACTCATCATATTTCTTCCTTGGTTGGCTGAATGGTTTCCAAAATTGTCTGGATACCATAGGGTAAAAACGCAGCTAATGACTTTTGCGGATTACTTTCGAAAACCGATCGAGGAACATAAGGCCACGTACTCGGACGACTATCAGAGGTACTCAATTCAATAGTCCATCAGTTCATATAATTATTGCCTTTATAGAGACCTTACTGACGTCTTCCTTAAGGAGATTAAGGCTACTACAAATCCAAACTCTGCTTTCATGGGGAAGTTTGGAGGTACCTTCAATAAATCTCCGTCTGAGGCATTGTGAGACAATCTCTTTTGTTGATTGTAGAGGATCAGCTTTTGGGCGTTTTGGGTGACTTGTACTTTGCTGGCACTGACACCACTTCTTCGACTTTGTCGTGGTTGATTTTGTACCTTTCCAAACATCCAGAAGTTCAAAAAAAGTTCCAGAAGGAAATTGAAGAAATTACAGGCAACACTCGATCCACCTCTGTGGCTGATCGACCAAAGTAAGACGTGATTAAAATCCTTCATACTTTTTCTATTGTTTGATGTTTCAACTGCAGTATGCCCTATACGGAAGCCGTTATAGCAGAAATTCTTCGGGTCAGTTCCATCACACCACAGGGAGTCAGCCACAGATCCTTGGGGGACAAAGAATTTCATGGATACATGATACCAAAGGACACTCTGTTGACTGCGAACGTTTGGCACATTCATCATGACCCAAAGATTTGGGGAGATCCAGAAAACTTCCGTCCAGAAAGGTTCCTCAGCTCTGATGGCAAGACGTTTACGAAGCATGAAGCTGTGCTGGCATTTTCGATTGGCAGAAGGCAATGTCTTGGAGAGACTTTGGCAAGGGACAGCCTGTTTCTTTTTTCGACAAACATATTTCAGCGATTCCATGTTGAATTTGATACGAACGGACCTGACCACGGATATGAATCCAAAATTTCATTTATCTTGCATCCCAAACCATTCAATGTTATACTGACAGATAGACTACTCAAATGATGCTGTTCTCTTCTCGTTTGAGTCGAAGATTCACGTCAATCGATGAAGTATTAAAAAATTGAAGTATTTAGAAGAAGTCCACACATACAATTCCTCAGCACATCATCCTTCTGGCATATTATCTCTGATTTACAACTGCCCTTGTCTCGTGGGTCCTACCATGTCATGTCTCACGTCGCAAGTTGCATAGCATATGAGTTGTTTACGAGTTCAATAATGCGACGTTAATCAGTCATCAGTTTTCTCCACCGTGCTCTTGAAATGATCAATGATCTTTATCTTCTTCATTTTATCGAACATGCGGTTGTGCTATTTTATACAAGAATTCAGAGGTTGCATGCATCAACATTTATCAATCAATCACTAAAACACTAACGTTGTATTAAGAAGGCCACATCCCCTATCAACTCAACCGTGAAGGATATGAGAAAGTGGCTTGAAATCGAATTCTGAATCAATAAAACATATTAGAATCCTGGATAAATGACTTACAATTATAGTTTAACCCTATGATCTGATCTAATAAACTTCAGAAAGTGAGAATGAATATGATACAATAAGCCATTAGTTTATCAAGAAATTGTTGTTGAACTTTTTAGTTTTTTAAGGATAAGTTAATACTGTAACTACTAATGCCCATGAACTCCTCACTGACATTACTGCCCTACCTTTTTAGCCTGGCCTTGACGAATACTCAAAACAAGGTAAAAGTGAATGTTCTGCATTCGGTAACATAGCTAGCAAGCAGACCAACTCGGTCAGTAGGTTTTCTTTTCTGTATGGTCAGTCAACTAAACATCTAGGCCCTTAAAATGATTTCAGCCACGACAATTTTGATACTTTCCATTTTCACACTGATCTACTTTCTCTTCCTTAGGACGCTCAAATTCAAATTGAAGAAGAACATGCCCCCTGGTAATCAGTAGTTTGTAGTAATTACCAATACAACTTATGTATCTGTATTAATATTTGGTTCAGGTCCAAAAGGCTTTCCGATTGTTGGAAACCTTTTCCAATTGACATCATCACCACAACCACATCATCAATTTTCAAAATGGGCAGACGAGTATGGTTCGATGTACACCATCGACCTTGTGGGAACCAAGTGAGTTCAAAATAATTAGGAATATTAAGGCTTTGGATTGATGGTTCCCTTCGCTTGGGACTATTTATAGAATGGTGGTGATCTCGGACTATAAATTGTTAAAAGAAATGTTTGGGGAACCCGTGTTTTCTGGAAGACAAGACTTCAGACTGTTTGACTTTGTTCCGGATGGAAAATTACACGGTATTGGTATTCGATTGACGTCTCTCGTTTAACTAGAAACTCTTTACTTTGTTAACTTTAGGAATAGCGCACACTGAGGGTGAGGATTGGGAGGAGTTGAAACGATTCACCCTGAGACAATTGAGAGATTTTGGTTTCGGAAAAAATACGATGGAAGAGTCAGTAATGTTGGAAGTTCAAGAACTCATTGACACCCTGAAATACGAGGAAGAGAAAGGGGCTCCTGTATCAAACATTAAAGAACGGTTGACCCTAGCAGTGCTCAATTCGCTTTGGTCCATCACAGTGGGGAAAAGGCATTCTCAGAATGACCCAAAATTGTTGGCCATGGCCAACCAAATTAGCACGTAAGTTTAAAGACTTCTGCGACTTCCATTCAATAATTTCTCCTTGTCTCACGGCAGTATAAATGGTGGGCTAGTAATATTTCTTCCCCGGTTGGCCAAGTGGTTTCCAAACTTGTCTGGATATAATGGAATGCTGGAGCCATTTTTAACATTAGCCGACTATTTTCGTAAAACAATCGAGGAGCATAAGGCTACATATTCCGACGACTATCAGAGGTTCTTATCAAATACATACATAAGCCTTATTCAACTTTGAATTCATCATTTCTTGGTGCAGAGACCTCATCGACGTGTTCCTTAAAGAGATTAATGCTACGACAAATCAAAAGTCGGTTTTTATGGGGAAGTATGGAGGTGACAAGAACAATACAAGGTTGTTGGGGCACAATGAGACACGCCTTTCTATCTTACAGAAGACCAACTGGTGGGTGTTTTAGGGGATTTTTTTATTGCAGGGATGCATTCCACGTCGTCGACTCTCTCCTGGCTAATTTTGTACCTTTCTCATCACCCAGAAGTACAAAAAAAGTTTCAGAAGGAAATTGAAGAAATTACAGGCAACACTCGATCCATCTCTGTGGCTGATCGACCAAAGTAATTAAGCTATGACAAAGTTATTTTAATATTGCTTTCCTATCGTTTCTTTTAACTGCAGTATGCCCTACACTGAAGCAATCATAAGTGAAATTCTTCGAATCACTTCCATCGCACCACAGGGAGTCAGCCACAGATCCTTGGCGGACAAAGAATTTCATGGGTACACGATACCAAAGGACACTCTGTTGACTTCCAATCTTTGGTATATTCACCACGACCCAAAAGTATGGGGAGATCCTGACAACTTTCGTCCAGAAAGGTTCCTTAGCCTTGACGGGAAAATTTACACAAAACTTGATTCTATGTTGGCGTTTTCGACGGGAAAGAGGCAATGTCTTGGAAAAACCTCTGCAAGGGACAGCTTATTTCTTTTTTCAGCCAACATATTTCAGCGATTTTGGTTTGAATTTGATAAAAATGGGCCTAATCACGGTTATGAATCGACTTCATTTTTTTTAACCCCAAAACCATTCAATGTTTTACTTACGGACAGATTATTTAAGATGTGTTAAAATTTTTACAGGTTAAGTTTACATACATGTGGTTACGTGTGAAAATTGCGACATACATGTTAATATTGTGGCTGACTATTTAACAAAAATTTGAGCGGTTCCATAAAATGATATAAAACAAATCCCTAATTATTAGATTCATGCCTCAAATGGATCTAATCCAACCAGCGCCTCACTTTTATCAAACAACTCTATTGCTTTAGGGTCTCCTGGACAAAGGAAACTTGTGCCTTGCGGATAAGGTCCTGTAAACCGGTACATTTCTCCCTTCCCAAGGCTTGGATCACTTCCTAATTTCTTATCAACAGCACAGTAGACCACGGTTATCCATATTCCGGTCCTACGCCTGCCACACCGAGCATGCAGCTTCTCACCGTTGCATTGACTCCTGTGTCATTTCGGAATGCATCTGTTTACACGAATCCTATGTTGGCAAAGGACGAAATCAACAAAAGGTGAAGGTACTAAAAAGTAGTATGGTGAATGAATGCTATACCTGGACAGAGCTGGAATACTTTAATGTCTTTCTCGCCAAGAGCGTGAGCCAGTATTCGCATGCAAAGGGCACCTGCTAATTTGGACGCATTGTAAGGCTCCATCCCGTCTCCCCCAGAACGGAAGTGCTTTTCCATCATCAGGTCATTCAGAATCAGGGTCGCCAGTGTCAACTGGGAAGACGCCACACACACGATCCTACATACAAAGTCAGTCATCAGCATGACTTAAATACTTTTGTCTTTAACTACGCGTACCTGCTGTGAGGAGTATTGACAAGTGTAGGAACCAACAGCCTCGTCAGTAGAAAAGGTCCCAAGTGGTTGACCCCCATGTGCATCTCAAAGCCATCCTTCGTCTTGTGCATCTTGCCATCAGTGTACATGAGCCCGGCATTATTGATCAAAATGTCCAGCTTGTCGTACTTCCCTGTAAACTCTTTCACAAACTTCCGGATGGAGGAAAGGTCTGCCAAGTCCAACTGCATAACTTCCTATACAACAATAAAAGATGATTATCCTCAGTACACCAGGGAAGAAGATAAACTTACAACATCGGCACCCTCAACTTTGGACTTGATGAAACTCACAGCCTCCTCCCCCTTCTTGACATCACGACAAGCCAGAACCACCTTCGCCCCCCGTCTGGCCATTTGATGGGAAGTGTGAAGTCCAATCCCCGAATTCCCCCCGGTCACAAGAACCACCCGGCCCTTCACGTCCTCCTCCTTTGACATGTCTGGAGCAGCCTCAGGATCCCAGAACCGGTGAAACATCTTGTCCTTCATGTACCCGAATGACTGTGTCGTCTTTCCAATCGGTGACTTGGACATCTTCTTATCGACACTTACTTTACTTTACTTTTGAGACAAATTCACGATTCACACACGTCCACACTCAATTCCAAAACTCGAACCAAGTCAAGTCAGCTGGAATGCAAGTCATGATGACAACAACAAAATTCCAATTTTGCCTCTTCCAGATTTGAAATGAGATGAAACACACAACAAACTTCTGGAGACACATCAACTTTGGTTTGCCGAAAAAAGCAAAAAGGCAACAGGAGAAAAGTGCGTATGCAATGTGCGTGCAGTCAGTCAGTGTGCACCTTCATTCACGTGGTGGTGGTGGTGGTTTTAGAGACTTTGCCTTTTATTCTTTTTCGTCACAAAAGACTCAAGGGAGCAAAAGAGTTGTCGGCTTGTTTCCTGGAAGGAAAACGATCCCTTTTTGCTACTTGCAAACGTCTCTTCAAAAAAGTCCTTTTATTTCCACTCAAATTGGACCAACAAGAAGTGTCAACGAATAATTATGGTACCGACCGGCTCACGTTTTATAAAAAACTAAATTCAAATGATAACCCTAATTTTAATGGTGTTTAGGCGTCTGTGTCAGATTCGGAGGTGGAGGTGGTGGAGGTATCACGCAGTCAACCTCGTCTCATGAAGATTTTCTTGAGGGCAGGATGTGGCCAACGCGGAAAGATTCTGGAACCGCTGAAAGTCTTGGACGGGAAACTGATGGAAGTGAACCCAACGACTTCGTGGAAAGTAGCCATTTGGAATAAGTTTAAGGTAAAGCAAGCAATGATAACGATAACTTGTACTAAACGTTGTCAGATGTCATAGATCATATATATCATATCATATTTTGGCCTTTTAGTTCCGACTGGACGCTGATAAGTACTCTGTCCGAGCTACGACTTCAACAAGACACAATGTACTAGAACCGGTATGACATCATCAACTATAATTGTATGGTATAATAAGCAAGTTATTTATTTTCTTTTGTTTTGAGTAGATTAAAGAAATCCTTCCAGAGTTCAATGAAAATCAAGGGATCTACAATGTCCGGATCCTTAAGGGAAAGGGAGAGAAGGTGAACATTCTTGGAACCACTCCCAAACCGCGTCCTGCTCCGGCGGACGGACGCAGAAAACAGATGCATCACAAACGCACATACGGGTTGATGACCGGAGCAGCGGCAAGAGGGGGACAGGGGTTTGCTGGTGGACCTTCCTCTTCCGCTGCCGTTCGAATGAGAGGGGGGGAACTCCGCATGCCTATGCCATTGAGGAGACAAGAAGGCGTGGAAGCTGTGGGACGAGGATTTGACCTGGATGAGGCTCATCACCCTCGACGTCGAAACCCTCCTTCATTTCTACGTGACTATCAGACGGACCATGATGATGATGCACACACTGAAGGGACCATGCACTCACTTCTTGCACCACAACAACAACGGTCTGCAAAATGCGCAAGATGGGTGATTAAGGGAACAGCAGGGGCTGATCAAGGTGGAGACAGTCCCAACCCAGATAATCAAATGAATGAAAATTTGACCGACGAGGATGGCGATACTCGGAACCAAACGATCATCGAAGACATTCGAAGTCAAGGTTCAACGGCCGATTTGAATGAAAGAGGGATCCAGATGTACACTATCAAGCCGAAGTTTCTTGCAAATGCAAATACGTTGGGCAATTCGGAAGTAAGTGGATATAAAAATGACTGACCTTCCCATAGACTGACTTAACCGAATGAATAACTATCTATTGTATGTTTTCCAGCTTTTAATGATCCAAAAAGATTACGAAGATATGAAGACGCGTCCACAGGAATTGAAGAGATACAAAATGAAGTACCCACGATTTGCGATTTTTATGGAGACACTTTTTGATGCCATGCCGTAATCAATGTCTCCCAATTTTCCAGATTGAAGCAAAGCATTTGTACTTGTTTCTATTATTTTGCTTAAGAGCTTGACTATAAGTAGTGTGTTTGTTAAAGGCTAACGATATGAATTCATGAATACCAATTTTTGTACCACACTTATGCAACTTTTCTGTAAAATAATAACAAAGTTCAGTGCCTGAATCAAAAAACAAAATCTGTCCTCCCGGATTCATGTCATCATCATCATCATCATTGTTCCAAATTAAAGTATCTTCATCTGAGCTAAAAAGACATTTTGTTGCGTTTTTGCAACACAACACAATGCCAAAAATGCCCATCACTTTGAGAGTCTCATGTCGCCTCATCTTTTTAATGCGGTTGATCCAAAACCAGCTGAAGTGAAGTGCAACTGGTGATCAAAACGTCATCCAGCACGAGTGTTATTGTTGAGAGAAAATTGACAGAATTGCTTATTTTGCATTTTGCTAAAGGTTTAATTATGGTATGTTTTTTTGAAATCGAAGAAGGAACCTTACTTTGTGCTATTATCAATAATAATTTTTTTTGAGCAGGCTGGTCGATCCCGGCTTTCCCGGATTATAAGGCCTCCACGGAGCATTGACGGCAGTCTTCCGGCAATGAGACCTGTCACGATCCTCTTCAAGGCAGGAACTGGAAAACGGCCGCTGAAAGGTTTGGAACTGATACATGAGAGAAAAAAGGAGGTGAATAAATTGGACACGTGGCATTCGGCCATTACGACGGCCTTTGGGGTAGGTCAAAATATTTATGTTTATCATTGTCATTATAGATCTTACAAGCATATTGACATTTTGTCTTGTAGATTAATGTTTCCCCTAAACAAATCTTTGTCCGGACGGGGTGTAAGACTGGCCAACCACACAGCCTAAGAGAACCGGTAAGGTGAACCCTGGCATGTTTTTTTAGCTCTTGATTGTTTTCCTTTTGGGGTAGATTGGAGAGATTTTTAAAGAGTTCAAATCCGTTCAGGCGCAGTACGTCATTTACCTTGTAAGTAGTCAGAAAAGAGCGGAACCTACTGTCAACATCAGTCCTACTGCTCCCAGACCTGGCCATCATCCCCCGGCCAGAGGTATGCCACGCGGACATGGGCGTGGACGACCTGCAACAGCAGCAGCAGCCGGTGTGAACCGATGAGGATTAGGGGGTCAGGGGCCTGCTGGACCCTCCTCTGCCCCTCTGAGGACAAATGGAAGAAGGGAGCCATCTCCATCAGCGTCTCAAGCTAGAACTGGACCTCTTCCAATAATTAGGAATGGAGTTGCCCCCATTGGTAGAGGCAGAGGGGGGGACGAATGAGTGGTCGTAATTGGAGTACTACTAGGGCGGAAAATGTTTTGCGATTCTTGGGCAGCCAATGCCACGGAATCCATTTTCAGTTGACGATCTCGTGAATGGAGGAAACATCACGCACAGTTATAATGATGATGCGATGAGTCAAGCGAGTCAAGGCTCTATTGAGGGCTTGACTGCAAGAGGAATTCAAAGGGAGAGTATCAAGCCGCAGTTTCTTGCTAATGCAAACACTTTGGGCAACTCGGATGTAAGTGAATTTAAAAAAATACGCCTTTGTACCTTGATAACTTTACTTATCTACTGTATGAATGTTTCGCATTGCAGCTTTTGTATTGCCGAGAAGACTTCAAAAAGATCAAAACCCGTCCGCTGGAATATAATAGATTTAAAATGAAGCACCCAAGATTTGCCATTTTACTGGAAATACTTTTTGAGGACATGTCTTAATTTCCTACAATTTTTAAGCTATCAAAAACTTGAGTTTTTGTTTATTTTTACTTCACTTCTTGACTCTTTGTAGGCTTCGTACGGTAGTCTGTTCAAAAGTAGTGTCAAGTTTTACACGAATAGTTTCCACTTTTATATGACATCAACTTTGTGGATATTA
>JAQIWU010000825.1:0-21294 GCA_034696445.1 Isotomiella minor | reverse complement strand
TAATTTTAATGACAAGTATCAAAATAATAATAATTGTAATATTAATACTTATTCTACCTCGTCATCATCGCTTTCTTCACTATCGTCGCTATCAAGGTCATCGCTATCAACCTCCCTATCAATATTTGGATGCATTAACTTTGCGAAGAATTGAGCCACTCTGACCCTATCTTCCAACGTTTCAGTCGAGTTCCTCACAGGTTGAGGCAGTCTTACTAATTCTCTTGTAGCAGCCTTCCTTTCCTCTTCCTACAAAAAGACAAATATAAGACTTGATTTGTGACCAATTATGTTTGTGCTTTAGCACTAGCTCGCATACCTTTTTAGCATCAGCAGCCATCTTAAACACAGAGAGAACAGATTCGGAATAGTCCATGTTCTTAAGTGGAGGATGTACAAGCAAGGGGGTCATAAGTGCTTCGTCGTACTGTTTACGAGTAGTTTTTTGTTGTGGCGGACCACCAAGAGTCAAACCAGCGATACGGCTTTCCAAGTCCATCTGTGCGGGTGGGATGTCTTGAACAAGTGGGAGTACATCAGTATTGTCTTCCTCAGTCCCTGCTCCAGCGGAAGGAGGAGGAGCGCACTATAAATGTCATCATAATTTGCAAAAGTACTGACAATAAAGGCCGAAATAAACTGAACTGACCTCCTGCTCTACTGGACACTCGACTATCTCACGCTTAAAGTCTAACTGGAACTTCCTAATTGCCACCAACCCTTCCATGACAGGGTCCTGGACCATTGCCATGTCCCGCACCTTTAGAAGGAGTTCTTTTCGAATGGCCTCCACCTTCGCCTTGAGCTTGGCCCCTTTGTCCTTCAACTTATTGATGACAATCCTACAAAAACAAAACAACGAATCAAAACTTGACTCTTATCAAAAGACGGTGACTTTATCATCGTCATACTCGTTCTTAAGGAGCTTCTCCTCCCTCGCCAATATGTCCGATAGTTCAGGGATAGTCTTTATCTCGAGATTGTAGTACTCACGCAATTCACGCTCACTGGACGCAGGGCCCAGAGTCTGAGTCTGGTAGGACCTTCTAGTTCTCTCAGGCTCCAGCTCCGCCATGATGTCTCACAGCCCTAATTAAGTGACCGTCGTAAGTTGTTAATTATCTTATCGATCGATCGTTCCAAAAACGCTCTTGACTTTTTTCTTTCTTTGAACGGCGCTCTCTCTCTCTCTCAGTCAGACTCCCCGCACTCTCGCAAGTTCTACATTACCCTCCTCTGCTTTGTGTGCTTTGTGCAAAATACATAAGCGTGTGTGTCTCAAACATTGATAAGCATCGGAAAATCTCTGTGCAAGATAAGTCAAGTCAAATGGCTGAGGAGGGGTGGGGTGAGGTGAGGTCATGGTCATTGCGATATGAAGGGGGAGGGACAAGCTACTTATCTGAGGGAGATGATGATAAGCATAAGCATGGGTGTGGTCATATCATACTTATCGAAGGTTGGAAACCCTTTGTTCCAATCTTTGTGTAGGATTGAAGGTAGGAAAGATCGAGAACAAAGAAAGAGCAATGGCCTTCGGCTTGCTGCCTTCTTTTTTTAGCATTGCTGCCTCCGAATCTTGGGTTGTCAAGCCAAAAAGTGGACATGAGTCAGCAAAAATCAGGACAAAAGCAGACGTCCGTCCGTCATTTCAGTCAGTCTTGCTTTGGAAGTGGGCACGTTCAGATCAGTCAACAATTTTCTGCCAAAAGAAACTCAAAAACCAACTGAAACTGAACCAACCAAGTGTGGATAGTAAAACTCAAGTTGGTGTGTTTCATGTCATCGGAGGACTCTACGTCGAAGGTAAGTAGAGCCCTGATAAGCCCTGAGTGTTTGATAAGGCCACTTATGGTTTGCTCCTCTCTTTTCACAGACAAACGACAGTCCGGGAGTCGAGTCAGTCGAGTCGCCCCTCCCTGAACCTGAAGCTGAACCTGAAGCTGAACCTGAACCTGAACCCGCAGCGGAACCAGTTGTTCAACCAACAACCAGCTTTGACCTAAGAGACCCATACCGTCCACTAGGAGAAAGGAGAAAGAAGGGAGGTTCCTTCGGTTTGGTGAGTGTCTCTCTGTCCCTCCTCCTCCTCCCCCTTTTGATTGAGGGGGGGGGGGGTCACGCCCGTTGGGGCCCCATGCTAATGGTTGACTCATCTTAACTTTCAGTTACCTGATACCAACTCACCGAGAATGACTCGACGCACTCGCAACTACGACTTCTACGACGATTCTCACTCTGACAGCTCTGGGAGCAACTCGCCTTCTCGACCCGTTTCTGCTGGAAGCAGCGTTGATGTAAGGTTATCATAGTTGTATTGGTACGGTCTTGAGTAAGTTGTTGATTCATTGTTGTCTCTTATGCAGTCGCCGATTCCGTTCCCGATCCGACGAAGCAGGAACGTAGGACCAACCAGGACAGTTCTTGGACCATTCCCTTGGGCCACTGGAACTGGAACTCCTGTTGTCTGGTCTCGTCCAGTGGTCGAGGACAGCCGGCCACAGGCTGGAGCAACCGTGACAGCTCAAGGAATCATTTGCTTGACCCTGCACAATGGGATTTCTGTGGATCTTACCGTCGACAAAGGGATTCGAATTTTGAATGATCAGGTATGTATGCTTAACTTGAAATGCCGAAGATTTCATGTGACTCTTTAACTTTCATAGAGCAAAATCATCATGGGAATTTCACCTGATGGACACAGCGCTGCCTTGATCCACCCTTCTGGACAAGTCTACGCTTACGGCAGTCGTGTTGAGACCTGTACGACTGATCGCAATGGGAACTTGCGGTGAGAACACATTACCAATTTATTGACTATGGAGTTTTACATCTCTGCTTTCAATTTGTTTTATAGATATGCAAAGATGTTCTACAAAGGAATCACCTTCAGCAGCGATGCTTGTGCTTTGGTCTACCTTGTGGACTCGGCTGGAACCAGAACCACGAGTGACGTTTTTTCTGACCTCAGTGGAGACATCACCGTTCCCGTCTTCCTGGACAATGCTCATTTCGGCCCAGAGTTTGTGCAAGAAAGCACCAAGATTGTTCGCCAGGCCGACTATTGGATTACCGATGATGGGACCGAAAATTGGGTTCTCAATGGCATACGAATCTCACAGACCCCAGAGGGATTGGTGAGGTGAGTCTGTCTACAGTAAATCAGCACTTTTCAAAAGACACAAATTTTAACTTGTGTCTGTTTCTCGTAGGATTTTCCGCAGTTCAAACCGATACTTGATGCGTACGTCTCCAAAAACTGGAACTGCATTCATTACCACTCCTTCAGTTCACTCTACTGCAAGCATTTCTGGAGGCCCTCCTGGACCCAATTCCTCCAACGGCCCTCATTTGTTCGTGAAAAGAGGTGAGATAGAAATAGTCTAACATTAAAATGAATGTAAGCTGACTGATGTCACTATACCCCATTGCTTTGATTTTTTAGAGGAACGACGACTTCACTCCGATGGAAAGACTTTCATTTGCCGAAATGCTGGGCATGCTGCTGGATTCGACGACAACAATCTCCTGAAAGTCTTCTGAAGCCATGAACACAACCAACTACTTCAATAATCAATCACACAAAGTTTACCTTCGCCGCGTACATTTTTGCAACAAACAAAATAATCTTTTGAAAGCGTAACATTGTAAATTCTAGTAGCCTATAAGTCAGCCTACGTTTGAGACGCCGCCTATATTTTTGCAACGATCAATAATTTTTCCAATGACATCATTGTAAATTCTAGTAGCCTAAGTTTGAGTCAAAGACTCTATTTTAACAAAAAAAAGATGGATGTAAGATGTCAGTATTATGAATATGTAAATCAGAGAGGGTATTGTTATTATGAAAAATAAAAACGTAACTTTGTTAGCAAATACATAACCATTCTAGTGTTGACACCTTCACATTTTTTGCATTGGTATTACACTTACAATTAGTTAGGCATAATAGACACGTAAAGGTCAAATGTCAATCTCCTGTCGTGTTGCATTATGACATTCATTATTATTATGGTTAAAATTAGATGTTAGAGGGCATAATGCAATTGAGTAGAATAGAATAATACAACACATAGTGCATGGTTCTTTACAATTTTCTTTCATAAATGGTGGTCGTTCATCTCACCCTTCTTTTTTCTACTTTCTCTTGTATGCACAAGCAAGCAGAACTTTTCAGTAACAAAACGTTTGGTTCAAAAAGCCAATAGCGCATTGAGTTATATTATCCATCAAAGTTTGCATGCATACCCGCATGTTTTGTTGGCAAATGTCTTGAAGAGAAATATGATGAATAGATGAGGCAGATAACGTCAATGGGAAGCACCTTCATGAATTTTTAATACCAAGACCTTGAAGAAGCTAAGCTATTGCAAGAGAGAATAAATGCACGAAGTAAAAGTATATTATAAAGTATGCCAGAGAGGATATGAAATGAAGGCGATGCGAATTCGAATCGAATGCGACGATGAATGAGGGCCATCGAAATGAACCAAAACAATTTTACTTAAGAAAGAAAGCTTTGTCAAGGAGGTTCAACTTGTATTTCATTTCATCCATGAAGCAATACACATGAAGGGCTTTAATAATTAATGTAGCTGTCCATCCACTCCTTTTTCTTTTCCATTCTGGAGAAAGTATAGCGAGTTTAATATCTGCATCGAATCCTGTTCAATCAAACTGTTCACAACAACTCATCCTCCATGCCTTTAACGACGACGACGATGATCGATGTATGGAAGTGCAACAACAACGCCATTTGTCAATGATTTTATTATCAACGTTCTCATCAATTTCAGACCCTGAGTTTAGAGATATATAGGACAGCCTTATCTCTGCACACGACCAATCCAATCCAATCACACTTAATTTCAAATTCATTTGACTTGACAAAACAAGTTTACGGTTCCATCATAACTTTTCAAGGAGGATTGATGACGGCGTGGAGGAGTTGTGTCCACGTGCAAAAATAAGGTGTCAGGACACAATTTGTATAGCTTTGTATTATGATGACGACGCTCTTTTGGGCGCAATGTTCCTAAAAGTCCTCAATAATTAAATGCGGTAAAGGTTACGGGCTCTATTCTGCTTCGTTCTTGAGAGTGGCAGATGGTGAAAGCAAAGAGTGGTCGTGCTTACGACTTATACCTTTAGGTACTTTCCTTTTCCTTTCTTCTTTCTGGTGCGACGTATTATTTATGCACGCCTTCACAAATGGGGTTGAGACGACAAGTTGGTAACGTATTTGTTTGTTTTTATGGCTTTCGTCTGCGTCATTATAAGACGAGCATTACGTCTTTTGTAATTTGAGATTCCTTCTGATTATTACAATGGGTACAATTATTATTACGAAATTGAGGAACGGAGAGGGGCTTAAATTGGACGGGACAGCAATTACTTGGACTCTCTCTCTTCTTCAATCAGCTAATCGACCGTGCAGTGAAGGAAAGTACATTAGGGAAGACAATTTAATTTGAAGGACAATGGAAGGAAATGAAACAAACGACGACATTCTTCTGTAAACATTTCACTAACTTACCACCTATTGACTCAGGCAGAGCCAAGTTAATTAGCGGAATATATCGCATTTGTCAGGATGAAGTGCATTTCGCAATAATAAAACAACGCTCGGCATGGACACTTTGGCATTAATCTCCCTCCTTCAAGGTCGCAGGGGTCTTGTTTGACGTTCTTGTTTAAATGATTTTATTGTCATTGGGGCAGAATGAGAACTTGAGTGCATAGCCGTGCAAAAACGCATAGGTACTTGCATTCGTGTCTTTCTTTTGCAAACTTTCACTCGAAATTATCTTATGCTTTCTTTTCTTTTTGACCATGACACCGTCTCCTCCCACTTCTTGAAGTAAGAGTCCCATTCTATCTATTTTTCATTTCTCCTACGTCATATGTTTATTTCGTGGTTAGATAACCATCGTTTTAACTCAATTTCGCAACATTTTTAGGGAGATGAAACTATGCGTTAATAAAGGAAGGAATGTGTTGCTTCTTCATACGCCTGAAATGCATACAGGGAGAATAAATAATAATAGGCAGCTAGCAAAAGTATGAAAGTGTAGTGTAGGGTTATTTATTATTCTGATAGCCTATTTGCACACGCACTTGGAAAACGGAAAGATAGATAGATAGATGGATGGATAGATACAGACAACCTTGCACCAATAAAATAGTCCAACCCGGTTCACATTTTGCTTTTACTTTACTTGGACTTGGCAGGACTGGACTTGACATTTATTTTTTGTGGAAGGAAGAAGACGAGCTTATAGTCACTACATACTGCTGTTGTAGTATTTATTCGCATCGTGTCCTATCCGGCAGGCAGGTACAAATGGACTTGAGAAACGAAACTCCGCTTTCACCTGCTATCTGCTCCTCATCTATGCTTTCTCTCTCATTCACTCCTCACTCTTCAAGTGTTTCGATTGTGCCACACAATGTTAGTTTGATAAGGTGCATTCTTCTGCGCTTTTTAAGCGACGACTCAAGTTGATACTTCTAGTCCACTTAAGACAAGAAGAGAGATACGGAAAATGTGATATTTTGCCAATTTTCGCTGGCCAAACTTTCGTAGCTGTAGTTCAATTTCATTTCCACTTTGGGTCTCTACATTCACCATTTGAAATGGATATTATGCAAATTAAAAAGTTGGAGTTGGAGACCTCTGGGCCCTTGTCAGCTGGACTGCAGGACGCAGAGGACGTGGAAGTGAAAAGTTATCGAATTGGAAGTGGTGTGAATGGTGGACCCATGCCTTACATCGTGGTGAAAGAGTTTCCAGCATGGATTGACAGGGACAAGTCTGCTTTCAGCTCAAACTTTCATCATCACGAAAGTGCTATGAATCACCTCAACGCTGTTCGCAAACAAAGTGGAAGCACTCAAAACTTTCATCAAAAGAATAATAGTGAAGGTAGTCAAGAAGAAAAGGGAGAAAGCATACTGGCACAGATGAAACATCAGCACATGGGACTCAGTTTGGGACTTGTGCAGTACAACAACAATAATCACAAGACAGGTAACAAAGGAGTCACTACTATTGTTACTATCATTGTTACTATCATACTATTGAAAGTAAAGTGGCATCTCTCTCTAGGGTTAGACACCTTGGCAGAGGAAGAGTTAAAAAATTCCTTTGTCTCAACAATTCAAGACGAATCAAACAGGTTGGTGGCTGAGGATGGAGGCAAAACTTCTTCCCTCAGACCCTTTTCAACTGATCCTGTGGATGTAAGTGACGAGTTTTTGCAATCAATGGATTATTGGCATTTGTGTGTGATTTGATTACAGCGAAGTGGACCAAGTGCCCCCGACACCTTACACTTCAACGATGAACAGAGGAGGATCGACATGGTTCTGGTGTTTGAAGACGATTTGGACTTTTTGAAGGAGCAGAGGAGAAAGTCCTTCTTGCGTAACCTCATGGACGAGGGAGTTGAGATTGAGGTGGAACATCCAGATCCTACCAAAAGAAGGGTACAGCCAATACACACAAGTCCTAAATTCTCGTACTGACCTTTCTTTTATTACCTAATTAACTGCAATAGTTCAACCACGATAACCGAACTCATTTCGTGAAGGTTCACGCCCCATGGGCCGTCCTTACCAAGTATGCCGAGATAATGAACATGAAAATGCCAATTAAGGTAGGCAATTTTTATTGTTTTTTCTCTGCAGTCATTTGTAACCCTTGAAAGGAAATACTTTTTTTTCGTTCCTAATTAATCAAAGCCGATTGAGCGTACAGTTTCTTCTTCTTCAGAGAATCCATGTTAGTGTTTCATGTAAATGTATAAATGTGAGTGCCCCCAATAACAAAAATATAACTCAATTACTCCTAATTGGAATCCTATTGACTTTTCTCTCCGCCGTCACCTATATTTTATGTCCCTACAACCATACCACCTGCCAACTAGTGACAATGGTCATTCCTTTGTCACATCACAAAGTTGTTACTTTGGGCGTGTTGTTCAAAACTTTTCCTTTCCCCTGCAACGCACACACCATTAAAAGGACTATTTTTATTCATTTGATTACTCTCGGTCCGTACACTAGGACATTGTTCCCCCTTGTTTACCTACTATGAAACCTACTCTGGTCAAAGAAATTTCTAAAAGAGGACTGGTTTTGTGACCACTGCTTAAATGACTCAAACTAACTTATCGAGGGTGGAATTGACACTCATTTGTTTGCCTTTCTCAATGTGCCCCTTTTCTCCTGTGATGCTGCCCTTCCCTGTTGGCAAACAAATCCTCCGGAAACAGAAACTCATCTCAATCTCGTACAAAGCATGGGTATGTCACCTTGTGACACTACTAAGGGTGTCTTGTAGTCCTATTATATGTTGTGCTACTGCTTTTTTGTAACCTTCAATTAAGTCCTGCAACTAAACGCTTAGCTTTTCTTGTGCCTCTAATGGTGTGATCGAGGTGCAGTGACAAGGAAAGATTATGGCATTACTTTTTATGTTTTCCTTGTGTTGAATTAGGATCAAAAACCCAACGAAGAAGACTTTTTTGATGAGCCAAGCTGTTGGAAGCTAATTTCTTCAAGGATTAAGATTTTTAATTACGACGAGAAAAAGATTCCAACGGAGCCCTCGTTTTTCATGGCGTCTTTTACCCGACAAAAGGAAGAATGGTACAAGAAGAGATATCTGTGACAGGTGGAATACGTTCACATCCTTGTTTATTTTTTCCAGTTTCATAATCAAGGACAGGGAGACATTTTTTACCCCTGCTCAAAGAAGCCAAATTGTCTGGAAGATATTGACCAGGGTTCGGTTTGATGACGAAGGAGATGAGAAGGTTATTGTTTGTTGATAAGATGCGTGTTCTGAAAAAGTAATTGAACCGAGATGAATTCATTTAGACGGGTATTCGGCGTCTACTAAACAACAAGGCACTCGTTGCTGCTTTTCCACTCCACGATGGAGCCTATGATTTACAAAGTGCAAAGGACGAGAATGACCGTAGTGTAAGAAATTATAAATTATAAGAAAGTGTCTGAAGTAAATTTTACCATTTTGAACCAGCTTTTATTCACGGAATGGGCGCACTACCGCAATTGGTATAAAAAGCAACCTCTGTGGCTTATCAGAAGGTATTTTGGAGACAAGGTGGCCCTGTACTTTGCTTGGTTGGGATTCTACACGTTCATGCTCATTCCTGCCAGCATTGTTGGGATTCTCTGTTTTATCTTTGGTATCGCCACGATTGACACGGATTACAATACTCCAAGGTACGTTCTTTCTTCCTGAGATTTCTTGACTAAAACCACATTTGCGTATTATCTTTAGTAAGGAGATTTGTGCGGCCAACAACACTATAATGTGCCCTTTATGTGGCAACTGTGAGTTATGGCAGTTGACTGATTCTTGCACCTTTTCCAAACTGACCTACTTCTTCGACAACCCTGCTACTGTTTTCTTTGCAGTATTTATGGCTTTTTGGGGTGAGTTGAGAATTGGGTTATTGTAAACCTCAGCTAAATCCTCTCCTGCTTGCAGCCACGTCCTTTCTAGAGTTTTGGAAAAGGAAGCATGCTGTGATAGCGTGGGAGTGGGACCTGAAAAACTATGAATTTGAGGAAGAGCCTCGTCCAGAATTTGAAGCTGCTGTAAAAACGTTTCGAGTCAATCCTGTCACCAAAGCTCCAGAACCCTACTTATCCTTTTGGAGGAAGGCGTGTCGAATGTTGGTCGTGAGCTCGCTGGTCTTTCTACTTCTATTCATTGTTGGCTTTGTTGTGGTTGGAATCATCATTTTCCGACTCGTCATGATGGGATGGCTCTACACACCAGGGAACACAAGTACGGAAGCTGGCTCGAAGAGAGAGTTCTTTCAAGACAACGCCAAAATCATTACGTCCGTCTTGGCTGCAGTCATCAACCTCGTCATCGTCGTCATCCTCCACAACGTAAGAACTTCATAAATGTATTCAGACGTTGTCAATGATAAGTGTGTGGGATGGGTGTGTGTGTAGAGGGTGTACTACCGAGTGGCAACATGGCTGACGGATAGTGAGTATCCCCGAACGCAGACAGAGTACGAGGACAGCTTCACTTTCAAAATGTTTCTTTTTCAATTTATAAACTACTACTCTTACTTGATCTACATTGCTTTCTTCAAGGTGACAATCTATGCTCCACATTATTCTAACAAGACGCTTTTAGTGAATTTGGAAATTTGTACGGAAGGTTTTTTCGTCATCCTGGAGATGACCCGCAGAATAAATTTGAGAAAATTCGGGGGGACATGTGCGACCCTGCCGGCTGTCTTTCAGAACTCTTCATTCAACTTTCCATCATCATGGTTGGAAAGCAATTCTTCAGCAACTTCATCGAGCTCTTTCTACCGTACAAAAAATTATTTAAAGATACAGTAGCTGAGAGTGCAAACTCATTCTTTTGAAACAGGAAATTTTCCAACTGGTGCAGACGGTTAAAGTATGCATCGGTGGTAGACTCAGACGCCCCTGTATTTTTCACACGATGGGAACAAGACTACAATATGAAGATGGTTGACCAATTAGCCTTATTTCAGGAGTACTTGGAAATGGGTACGACCTTCAAAGTATGCATGGATAAATAGTCCTCATATAAGAGTACATTTTGTCATTTTAGTAATTCAGTACGGTTTTGTGACCTTATTCGTTGCTGCCTTCCCCCTCGCTCCGTTTTTTGCGTTGTTGAACAATGTGGTGGAGATTAGACTGGACGCTTACAAGTGGATCACTCAATTACGACGTCCACTGGCTGAAAGAGTAGAGGACATTGGGGCTTGGTATGGCATCCTCCAGGGAATCACCTACACATCCGTCGTGACAAATGTGACTTTTGCATAAAACATCCATTTGACAATTAAGTGGTGACATGAGACAGACGTCTGGTTTTGTTTTATGATAGGCATTCGTGATTGCTTACACAAGTGACATAATTCCAAGACTCGTTTACAAGTATACGAATGAGAACAGTTCATTGGAAGGTTACATAGAGAGTTCGTTATCGAGTGAGAGGAAGATTCATTTATCCATCTCATTATTCCAAGGTATCTGATGATAAGTTTCTTTACAGAGTATCCGACTGCAAACTATACATGGCCGGTCCAACGGGAGTTCAGAAATGTCCCAATTCCAAGCTGTTCTTATCGCGGTTACTACACCAATGAAAGTGATGTACATCCCTTCACTCCCAGGCCTCGTTATTGGCACATTCAGACAGCACGACTGGCCTTTGTTGCTGTGTTCGAAGTGAGTTTTATCATAATTCTAAAGTTCTACGAGTCTTCAGAAGAAAAAAACTTTCTTTCAGCATTTAGCCTTTGCGTTGACTGGAGTGATGGCATTCGCGATCCCAGACGTCCCGAAGGAAATTAGCGTTCAGATTCAGCGAGAAAAGCTCCTTGCCACAGAATCACTTTATGAAAGTGACCTGGCTAAACTCAGACGAGGGGAGGAGACTCATTTAGATGAAAATGAATTTAGACTCACCACGGCCAAACCTGGAAGGCGAATGAGTGCACTCAACCACTGATTTAAGAATGATATAAGATCTACAATTTCAATTAATTTAACTGGTTTTATTTGAAATTAATGATTAAACATGTATTTGAAAATGTGATGCAAAATTTCACAAATCAAAATTCCTTTTCATTATTGTTGGAGAGGGGCAGGACCGTGTTCTTCGTCGAATTCTGCAATTCCCTGGTTCCTTATTATGTCGATTTCTTGTTGGCTCTTCCAGTGGCGTCGAAGGAAAGATGTCAACTCATCTATTTCTCTCCTCCACTTGTCAAGGTCCCGTTTCACTTTCTCAACTTTGAAAAATAAAGTTTTTTTAGATGTCTTGTTTTATTTATTATGTATTTTAAATACAGCTTACCAAGCTCACCAACTACTCCTTCTTTTTCTTGTAGCTTCTGAATGAATTTGCACTCCTCTTTGTTGTAGACCGCATCCTTTAAATTTTGTTCTGATAGATGCACAAATATAAGTGATTAAATAATGATTAAAGAATATTAATAATGAAACTCACCTTTACTGAGAATAAGCAACTCTGTGATGCTCAAAGCTATCGTCTATACAACAGAAAAAGAATCTTATTCAGAATTAGGAGTACTACTATGTTCTTTGATTCACTTTTTGGAAATGACAAATTAGTACTTGAAAATTAAAGACTTGACTTACAGCCTGAAATGGTTTTTTAAACGACCTCTTACCTTTAGACGCAAATAAAATCAAGCGGATGCAATTACTTACATAACGTCGTGGCTGTGTACAGAATCCATTCCTGTCGGAAATTATGCACATTTTAAAATATGCAAAATAGAAAGACTATGTGAACAAGATGAGAGTTGAGACTGCACTAAATTGTCGGAAGCCTATTTTCATCTCTTCAATACTTATTCATGTTGAACCCTTTCAGTATTTCTGTAGAAAGCGTTGTACCAAGGACATTTATTTTTGGAAGGAAGATGCAAGTGACTTCGGCTAGTCTTCAGCACGCAAACAAGAGCAGAATCACTTCATGTGAAATTGATTCTTGTTCATTATGTTCACCATGAAAGTGTGGGATGTGATGTGATGAATGCATTTTGCCTTCCTCAGCGAGTTTGACTTTCTCCCGTCATTGTTGTCCGCTCATCCTTCATTATTACGCCCAAAAGGAGAGTACGGATTTGTGAAGATACTACATATCAAGTACATACATTATGACGATGCTTATCCTTCGGAAGCAATTAACAATTTGCAGCGTAAAGAGCCTTGTAATAATACTAACTATCTTTTTATTTCAAACAGGCAAACATTGACCATTCTATATTCTAACTACTTACAACCATATTCTTAAATAATCTTACATTCTAATAATAATAATGGGTATAAATAGCTATAAGCTAGCAGGAAACAAACGCTTACACGTAAGGAACACGTAGAATTACAATCAAATAAAATCCTGAATGTACAAGATGGTAAATCTATCAAATGTACGCACAATTCATTATCATGGGTATGGGTGCAACTCATCGTGGTTTCAATCAAACAAATTGTACGAAGGAACCAATTGTTTATCGCCTTGAAAACGTTGGAATCATCATTTACAAGAAAATTGGCACCAGTAGTGCGGTCTCGTAATACTTATTAGGTATAATAATATGACATGAAAAATTGTGTGGTCTTACAACTTCATCCCACATCATGTAACAGTAACAAGGTCTTAAAAATACGGATTCACTCAATTAAATCTAGCAGCTTAAATGTACCCTATATCCTAGTCTCTTTGGATGATCATGGTGTTTGTTTACTTACGGAAGTATGATTGATTCTAATGTATGGCCCATGCTTAAATTACTGGTAATGCAGACATTATTATTACAGCTTACATCTTACTAAATCTTGTAGAAATCATAAAAAACGATTCTTGTCAAGTGTACGTCCGGGAAGATGAGGAATTAAACCTAACATTGCTAAATGTCGTGACAGTATTCTTACTTACTTATCGTTATCATTATATTGCGTAGACCTAATTTAATGTGTACCACTATTTCACTGGGTAACAGAACCCTACGATCTATGTATGAAGTCCTCAATATGTGTTATGCATATGCAACAACTGTTCCATGACTTCTTGTTGCATTTATAGTATGACAAAGCATGCACAAATATGCCAACTTAACTAAAGGTGCCACCCTCAGATCAATCCTTCTTGTGTAAAAGAAAATGCAACGCCATTTGTCGAACCTTGTTATAATTCAAATCATTGTCAATGCCACAAAACTAAACGTCTTTTAGCACCACCGTTGTTGACGATAACGGTCCCAGGAGAAACTTATAGCAAGTGAACAAAATGTGGTGAAAGTGTAGTATGAAAACCTGCAACAAGTCATATAGGTAGATAGTGGATGTGGTGAAAGTGTCTTGTGTGTTTTATTGCAAATAGATTGCATGCAAAATATCAATGGAACGCATCACACGATTTGATTACCTTGGGAAGGTTGTGTTCTACACAAAACTTTCTTTCTCCCCGTCCTTCTGACTAAGGTAACATTATAGACCACGAAAAGGTATATGCAAGTGAACCCAAATTTTTAAAATCGTGTTTCATCGTCAAATCTCCAGTCCTCCTACCTGATCCAGTGTATTATTACAATACAACAATAAAATTTCCTCACAGTTAACTTAGAGAGTTAGTGACTCAAATACTCATACGTCATTAAAGACTATGTAGTGTTAATTATTGTTATGTATCCCCTCATTATCGAGTAATAGTCAAAGTAGTACTTGTATAAGTAAAGGTGTTATCCATATTTATATAAATTAAACTACAAAGCTATACCGTTATCATCAATAAATCGTGTCACCCAGTAGGGCTCTAATCATTTATGTATCCTATTCTATTGAGTATCAAGAATTACTTAATTGAAGTACTTAACTATGTAATTGTCCGTCATTCCATTCCATTTAAATCTACTTTATGAAAAGGAGTGGCTTTAAAGCGGCTAATTGGTAAAGAACCTATGTTATCTTTGGCAAGTAGAATTTCATTTCATTCTTAAAGACGCCGCATTCCAAGAAACACCGACTACCAGAAAACTGATGGAGGGAGAAAGAAAATGATTAGCTTCTAAACTATGGCCAATATTTCGATAGTCGTCTAAACATTAACATAATTCTGTGCAGAATTATATAGAATTGAAAAACGGTGGTTTATTCTTTAGTGCTGCATAAGCAGTTCATAAGGCTTGCCCTTTAATACTAGATCCATTCATACTTTAAGTTAGCATTAAGTATCTAATTGTAAGTACATGAGCTTTGGCATTTGTATTGATTGGCTGACTGATTTGTCTGCAAATATGATAGCAATTCGTGAAAGGTGCTTTCTTACATTCTCTTTGCAAGGATGACGAAAGTTTCTACTGGTGCGCCCAAGAGATGGCTACAATAGCCATGTTCGGCTCAAGAAAGAGAAAGCACACAGAGAAAATCGATTCCCCTTCGAGCAGTTGTCTGGTTGCAACTGCAAGAACGCTCTGTCTCGGTTTATGTTAAAGAACCTGTGCAAATTTCCATGAATATTCTTGAAGAGTAGATAATCCAATTTGCCCCCTCTGGTAAGCCGAATCATGAAAGTATATAGATTATTCAACGAAGCAGAGTGTGGAAATAAATAAATATGGATGAAAGGAATCGCTAGATGTGTTGTTAGCTAAAGCACGAATACACCTTAAAAGATTTCACTATTTCTGTAGAAAAAACTTCCCACGCCAAAAAAGAATGATTCTGCTGCTTACGGGAATTGAAATGAAGGAGGACAAAACTGCCAAGGCCTTAATACCATTTGATTTAAACCAAAACGATTGCATCCGTTAATAATTTTTCAGGATTCAACTGTTTGTATGTTTTACTAACTACTCAGACGTGACTATCGTGGATCTCGTTGCTTCTTCCTTCCTTCCTTACAAGGAGAACGATACGGACAGACTTTCACTCGGAACTTATAGCTATAAAAACTACACACAAAGAGTAAGCTGTAAATTATTTTTACATTTAAAGAGATCAATCATACGCTACAATACTTGATCTACTTCATATCCTACACAACTAATCCTATACTTAGGGTGTTATGAAGAATAATTACTTATGGTTGACTTCTTCGACTGGACTCGTGTGGTTGGATTTTTATGGGACTCAAGGTGGGAGGGGAATATCTACCTATCCCCCGACTCCCCACCTTTATGTGATGATGAAGACATTGTCATTCCATTTGTAGTGCATGGAGTAATTTTCTCATCCCCACTGGAACACTTGTCCCCACGATGCTGTTGTTCTGCTAATTTCTCATGCTTATGCTCTCGATCTCGGTCACGATCTCCCCCTCTCGACTGTATCAAAGGTGAGACTTGTTGCAGATGAGAGTTTGGCTGAGAAGGAGAGCGTGACTCCGTACTTCGACTCACCGTGGAACATTGATCACTTTCTAATTTCTTTCGCACTCGCCGCTCCTTCTTCCACCGTCTCTCAAAGTAGGCTGTAACGTAAAGACACATTGAGTAATGCCCTCTTAAACGGTCTAATTTTTCAAGAGAGGAAAAAGAAAATACGGGGTTGAGGACAGTTGAAGAAATGGGACAAGGGGTGAAGAAGAAGTAGGGAGAGGGAGAGAGAGGGGTGACAGATGTTATAAAAATAATCTTTTCTTTCAGTTGGAGAGGCTTGAGGAGAGGAGGGTGAAGGAGGAAGGAAGGAGAAAGCCACAAGTGGGAAATTCTTTGACTGTAATGTGAGTCTTTTCTTTCTCTCATTCCAAAGTGAGCCACTTTCTTTGTCAAATTGGGTAATAATGAAGACAACTTACTTTTGATATTCCTCTCTTCCACCAGTTGCTTCTCCAGTTGCACCCTTAATTCCCTCTCTCGCATGATTTCAATCTTGAAGTCAGCTAAATAAAAAGAAAAGGCATTAAGGTATTGTCTTATCTTATGACCCAATGTATAGAATGCAGCTTTTAATTAATATTTCACAAAAGCCAAAAGCACACTCACTGGGATCAAACCTGGCCTTATTTATCTTCGACTATAGAGAGAGAAAGAATTCTCTTCATTTGTATGTGAGATGCTGCCAGTTTAAAAGTTAAACCACAACAAAAGTTTCTTAAAGAAAGAAAGAAAAAGTTTGAGATAAAAGAAAGCAATCACCAACCAAACACAGTGTGGAAGAACAGTCTTTCTTTTTTTGGGAGGTGCATTTTACACAATGGAGGAATAAGAAGGAAAGGATGATATGAATATGAATTAATACGCACAAAAGAAATTAAACTGAAAATACGAGAGGGAGAAAGAATCAAGCCTTTCTCTCCTTTTTCACAACAACAACAAAGCCACCCAAAATTTCTCCCTTTCAGCCGTAATCCTAATTTAAAAAGTTGATATTATTACAATAAAAAGTTCTTGCTCTTTTAATAATAAAAAGACGCCAGTGGAGAAAGTCGAGAGAGAGAGAGCGCTCAACTTTCACCCAATCGATTCGTGTCTTATAAATGTGAATTGCATAATGAATGTTAGAATGGGTCAAGAAGAAATTATCTAGCTCACCTCTCTCCGAACTAATCCTTCTTTCCTGTTGCTTTGCATTCTCGGCTGCTACTTTGAGCAGTCCCTGGATATTCCGGAGGAGGTTTTCCGTGGAGGAAATGGCAGCCTCGGCAGCAGACACCTCCGTAAAGGGTGAGGGTGAGGGGACGCGTGGGTCATTGTGATGGTGGTGATGATGGTGGGGGTTATGATGATGAAGGTGGTGTGGAAGCTGTTGTTGTTGGGTGGACTCCCTCTCCTCCGAGGGACTCTTCAATTCATTGGGTTGAGAGGATTTTCTAGAGTGAGAGCGTTGTTCTCCATAATCATACAATCCAGTGTCGGAGGAAATCCCTTCATGAAAATAAATAAATGTATAAAAATCAAATCAAGCCCATTTCCATTTCCCTCAAAACTTTCACTTTATTTCAAGTTCAATATTCCTCTCCTTTTGTTTATTTTCACTTTAACTCAACTCCCTTCACAAATGAAATCCATCCATCACAAAAAAAAAGAGTGACTGACTGGGTTGAAATTACATTATGTCATGCTGAGTTAACACAAAACATGCAATTTTTTATGCAGTTTAAGTTTTGAGAGGAGAAGTGATCCCGATCCGCAGTAGTGAAACTGGGTAAAAGCTTTAAGAGGGTGGGTGGAGAAAGCGAAAGAGAGTTTGTGATGGTGGTAAATTTGATTTTCTTATTTGCATTCATATTTTATTTTAATTTGTCATCTCAAATTACCATTTCCATTTGTAGGTTCGTTGTCACTGTCGTAGTCACCATCCGCCGCATTTTCATCGCTATCCGACACATCTTCCGGCGTATTTTTGGAGAGATTTAACACTGGACTTGATCCATCTGCATTGCCTAAGGAAAAATTTCAATGTTTCATATGTAAACATATTCACCCACGGAACACATTTCTCCACTTATATTTCTCTCTTTAGTCCACATCGTCCTGCCTGCCTGCCACACGCTCTCATGTTGTGTTTTATGATGGAATATGGAAAAGGTGACTACAAACCACCGACGAGGACTTTTCCATAGTTTTGACTTTCTTTCTTTGTTTGGTAAGTAAACAGAGGAGAGGAGGACAAGTGGAGACGGGACGAGAGAGAGAAAGCACATATATACATCCATTCCGACCCTTTCCTGTGACTTTGGACTTTGTATATATCCCATCAAAAACACCACACCAAAAGATTAAAATGCACCTTTTCCCCTTGTTCTATACTCGAAAAGCAACTTGAGATGATCAAGGAAAAACTACCTTTGTAAAGATGGTCATATTTTCTCAGTTCATCATTTAGATAATTCAAAAAACCTAACTGCGGTAGCTAATAAATGTCGCACTTGGAAATGGGATTAACGACAAGCGTGGTTCATTTTAAAGATTAATGCTTCCTTTTTATGGTTGGATGCTAGGAATAATCACAAATGGGAATTTGAATTTAACAAATCGATATTCGTTTGTCTCTCTCCACCCTTTTGACACGAGTCAATAACACAGTATCGAATTTATTCAAAATGGTTATGAGACGTTGTATACCGAAGAGAGTTTTTTAATTTTTGCTGACTGACTGTCTTTCACGCTTTCCCTGTGACTTTAAATCTATGGAGTAGATATTTAAATGGGCAGCGAGAATGTGTGAAGAATAATGCTTAAAAAGCTATTTCAAATCCATCAGAAGAAAAATATAATAAGTTGGGTTCATGAGCCATGAAATTGTACATTTACAATATGTCAATAATAATTTCATAAAGGGTTGCTCTCGAGACGTGCATCTCCTCTTACGACAAGTGAAAGTGAGCAAGATTTTCCACATGTTTCAACATAGAAGAATAAATGTTAGCGTCCAATTTGTCAAACTTTTGCTTGAGAGGAAAAAACAAAACAGATTTTGTTCCTTCCATCGAATCAACTCAAATCAAATCAAGACGGGCCTTTTACACAACTCAAGTATTATTATTTCAACTGACTGCACAGAATATATTGCAGTTAGTTTGTGGAAATGTCTGTTTTTACGACATAATAAAAAGCCACGAACCATTTCGGATTAACCCTTCCCCACTCCTGTCCTCCCGGTCGTGGTGGTGGTGGTGTTGAGGAGGGGACCTTGGGGATGACTTCTCGGAATCACTGCAGTCTTCCTGGTATCGGCTACTGCACAAAAATCAAAGATAATTTTAAATAAAGTTTCAGGTGATTTGAATTGAAAAGTTCAAGCTATTTTGTAAAGGTTCAGTTCAACCGCATATTACAATGGGAGTTTAGTCACGAAAATATTTCCAAAGTGTCATATTTTAAGCAGTGCCAAAAATTTAAGGGTATAACATTTCTTGATAAAATGAAAATAGGAGTACTAGAGATATAAAAGTCATGACAATAAGGAGGACGGCGTAAGTCATGAATGTAAAATGAGACAATTGCTTCACTTGACTGCTTATCTCACTCTGGGTGACAGCCGGGTTGGCATAATGATGACAAGAGTCCCGGGTTTTTGATAACGGTTAAAACGTTTTCAATAAATAGAGTCAAGGCGATCATTCATAAAAATGAGGCACGACTGAACGATGATCATGAAGATGATAATAAAACTGGCGTTACACTCATAGTACATAACACGTAATGACATCGGATCCAACAACTCTCTCTTTGGGTCCAATCAGAGCTTGTGTATAGGATAGGGGTAGAGGAGGAGAAGGTTTTGATGCTTCACTTCATATTTCAGTTTTTGACAATTTTAAATCCTTGTCACACAGTGAAAACTGGTATTTATTTACTACAATGATGCCTTTCCTATCGCCCTCTCTTTATTGAATGAATGAATGAATGGAGCATTACTGATTTTCCCCTGGATAAGAGGACCGATGAAGGGAAAGAGAAAGCGGAGAAAAGATGTATAAAAAGCATCAAATCATTCATATCATTGAATTGAAAGGAAAATGTATATCGGTGGAAAGAACCATTTCGGGTGACTCAGGTCATAAAATCAAAATGCTCATGACGTGAATGTGATTTTAAAAGAACCTTTTTGAGATTGGATTCTAAACTCAGCCACACACAAGCAACGTGCAGGGTCTTCTTCTTTCTCCACAGACAACTCAGCTACCAAATCTTTTACTCCATCCTATTTATCCTGGATGGAAATCGATTCTACTGAGAATTGATATGAAATTTATATTATTGAATAACAAAACAGCACCAAGAAAAGAAGAACGACGAGCCAACCGAGAAAAAAACCAATCTTCTTTTTCCCTGTATTTATGGCCACATTGCCCCTGCAATGCATGTACTATACTTCGACTTTTTCACCAAGTTGTGTACCTTCCAAGTCGTTGTCACTAGTAGGAGAAAATAAAATGAGGAATCTTTCTGTTACTCTGTGCTTTCACCATTTGATTGTTATGAAGAGTCGGAAAGAGGTACAAATAATCATGGTTAGAAGATCATATATTAGTTGTTCAAAGTAAAACCTATTTTCTCCTTCCGGAATAAGTTTAATATAACAAAGCATTACCTCTGGAGAAAGTCCCTTCTTTCTTTCTGTGAGAATGAATGTTGACTTGGAAATACTTTTCCTTCCCTTCACAAAATCCATAAAGGAAAAAGCGTAATACGGCCAAAGAGAAAATAAATAGGATTTCGGTGTGGAGATAATCCCAAATTCAAATTTATAAATCCTCCTCACTTTTGTTAGCTTTCCAAAAAGGCTTTCTTTCTTTTCTCTGTTCATGCAATAAGTTTTTGGGAGGGAATAAAAGGTTCCACGCACAATGAGGACGAAAGTTTCATTGCGTGTCTCTTTAACAATGACTTCTTAAGCTAATTACAAAAGGGGTACAGTATGTGTGTATACCTAATACGAATGAAACGTCAATACAAACAAATGTCTTGTGGTTTATCGGAAGGGAGTAAATGTAGAAAGCAAAAACTTCAAACTCCAAGGATGAAGAAAGAAACACATCAAACGCTAAACACACACTCCCGGAAAGTTTTGTGTGTTCGCAGTGTCAGCAAGTGGTGAGGATTGAAATGGTATACAAAAAAGCGGAAAGTGTTGATGTGACTGGTGTGCTGTGACAGTTCTACAATAAATAATCTTTTCATTGCCTTTGTAATGAACGAGTCTATATATTCATTGAAGAATAAAGAATGAAGGATGGCTTGACAAAGGGGGTATTCAAAAATGCATATGGGTAAAAACTGA
>JAQIWU010000824.1:0-21304 GCA_034696445.1 Isotomiella minor | reverse complement strand
AGTGAAATTTGTGAGCTGCAACTTTTATTTTATACAGATGTTTGGTTGACGAATGATGTGGTTTCTCGAAAGAAGTTCAGCAAGAATGTGGTTAAATTTTATAACAAAGACGAAAATTTTGTATTAATTATTATTTTATTATCTTGATAATTATTTATTTATTTATTTTATTTGTGTATATAAGGTAAGGATTGCTTGCTACAAAATTCCAAGGTAAGATTCGTATACTTGGTTGCAACTGGAAGAGTTATTTGAAAGAAGTAGTGGTTGATAAGTTTACAAATTATTATTATTCCATGATAAGTTGAGTTATGTTGCAAGGTATTTATATATCTCTATTGCCTTATCATCATTGGGATGACAATTAGGTAGGTACGTAGTGGTATAATCCTTAAAGAGATGAGACAAGTAAAGGATGATGATGACAGAACAGAGTCAGTCACTCTTCTCTGGACTTGTCACTTGATTAATATTATTAATCAGACGCAATATATATTTTTAACAAAAAACCAGAGATAATGGACCCAGTAGTCATTCATTCATTAGTTGTCAAATTTTGTAATGACAATGTGACGGGGCTTTAGATTCAGTTCAGCCACCCGGTTGGACTTTTTTAGCAGAGGTTCTGTTCTGATCATCAGAAGTTGATTGATTCACTAATGATTGATTATTCAGTGACAAAGTGACAGGATCAGGAGAATGAATATTTAACTTTGATAATAAAAATCCAGCCTGTATAAACTCCAAACAATTTTATTTATTTATTTATTTTTTAATCTTGACTTGTCCCGTCATAAGTAATTCATCACTTTGTTAACTCAAATCAACCTTGGCTAATAATATAACAAACATTCAACAATTTATCCACTCAATCTTTTGTTAAAATTATAGCCAAATTGTTAACAATGGTAACAGGTATAGTCACACACAGGGATGTGATGTGATCCCGCGCACAGTTATCGTTTGCGCTTCATTCTAAAACTACCGGATTTGAACGTCACAAAAATTTAAATTAAACTTTAAAAATTTAAAAGATTTTTTTTCTGTATTTTTAAAAGATTTAAAAGATTTATGTGTTTAAAACTCAGATATTTCTTTTAACAGAAGAAGAGGAGAGAGATTATGAACGAACGCGTGTAGCTTCCCGACTGAGGTCTACCTGTCAACTGATCATCACATCGCATGGTATCGTACCCTAGTCAACTTCTGCTCCTCTGCTCCTTTTGCCTTCTTCCCTCTGCTTCAACTCACAACAACAAACTCTCGTTTCACTTCACACACGCTTCTTTCTTTCTTTAACCGTGCATTCCATTCTTCTCCAGCTTCAGCTTGTGTAGCTCTTCTACAAAAAGAGTTGAGGTTGGTTTGGTTGGTTACCTCTGCCATTGTAATGTGTAAAGGCCAAGGGAAACTGATACAGGTAAAAATGAATACGACTTGTCTCGACGCTGTTTCCTCTGTTGAATTTTTGCGTATATGTAACTTTCACCACTAACATCTTTTGACCCATACGAGTGAAAGTGTGCGCAAATTGGTTTTTAAGTGTGTAAGAAGAAGGACTATAAATGCACCAGGATTGCAATTATGCAACTGATTCGAGGTTATACTCTTTGGTGTGTTATTGTTTTTGTCGATTTGAAATGTACCTGCCCTCCCATTGCACAAAAGAATGAAGGAAAGGGGTAGTTGCCCTTGTGTTGCCTAATAGCCTTGGCTTGTCTTTCTTTCTTGCATGGAGCCATCATTTAGTGTCTAGAGATTATTATTATAACCACTACCTTACCTAGGTATATAGAAAAATAACGATTACGATGATTCTCATCATCCTTTTAGCATTGAGAGCATCATGAAAATAAAATGGAACAATCATGCAAGTTACATTTATCATGTAAAAACATGGACCGTCGTCGTCGTCATTCGTGAGAGGGTTTAGAGAGACGGATAGATGGATGGATTATTATTAAGTAAAAGTATTGAAGACTCAAACCTTGAGTGACAGTGATTGATGCGTTGTCAACTGTCAGAATGGGATGGACAGCAAAAGTGATGAACGATCAGGGGAGATGAAGAGACTCTCCTCAGAAGAGAAGGAACGCTTGAAAGCAATGTAAGCCATATACTCTCTGGGTTTAATATCTAAAAAATTAAAACAATTGGAATATCCTTCTTCTCATCTTTCTGTCGAATCGATCAATCTCTTTTTTCGTGATTGTATAAAAAGTACTGAGAATTCAATGGATGGGACGGAAAAAATGGGACGGATGGAAAAAATCTACAAAATTATAAAGTGAGCTCAAAATATTTTCGGCGTGATTCTAATTCCTGGATTTTCTCATTGGACTTAAAATAATGAATGTCATCAATGGAAATCTACTCTGTTCCTTATGAGAGAGTGTCGTCAATTTTTTATATTCATTTTAAACTCTTATAGCACATCACATCTTAGCCAAATACCCGTCATGTCATCATCATTGTCCGTCCACCTTCCTTCCTTCCTCTCGTCTTTCTTTCTTTGTTTAAGTTGGACATGTCATGTCTATGTCTCTCTCTCTATGAAAGGAATTTGAATTCGTCTCATCTCGTCTCTTTTAGATAGAAGACACATAATGGATCCTACCTACCTTTATTCATTCCACTCACTCAATTTTTTGTCGCTTTTGACAGACTTTGATTTTTCAAGTCCACGTCCACCACCACGTCTCTCTCTTCTCTTAAATCAAGCTGTCCATCCATCCATTCTAATTCTGTGCCGTTCTTTATTCTTTCTCTAGAGGCTTAAGCCCAATGCCTAAGACGTAAGTATAACATAACATGGCATGACGTGAGATGAGATGAGATGAGACGAGAGGCAGGCAGTGAGTGAAAGAAATGAAATTATAAAACTAACTAATGGCTAAAGAAGACAGGATTCAGTCACTCACTTTTTACTTTTTAAAAACTCCCACTTGGATGCATGAATCTGAATCTAAAGTAACAGTGAAAAATGAGTGAGTGAGTGACGGATGGACGGATAGATAGATTGATGAAGAAGAGAGGGGATGGCATCGTCGTTTCACATCACATCACATTACCTTCCAAACCTAACGTGGGATGGAGGAGGATGATGACGATTATTATTAAATATGAGCAAGCTCGACTTTAAAAAATGACATTTCAAAAATTTAAATGGGAATTCGTATAAATCATGAGATGAAGTGAAGGTGAGAAGGAGAGAAGATGAAGAAAGCAAAAGATGACTCAGATAGACGACTGTTTTTATTAACTCGTACACCATCTCAATCTCAACTCAAGGCCAAGCTTATCCTAGCTCCTGACACATTACGCATTAAAATGTTTAATTATGCTTTTCATATTTTTTGAAATGTGCTAAAATGATGTATCTATAACAACACGAACGAGTCGATTCACCACTAATAATTGTCATGATGGATTGTAGAGCCTGGTCAATCTTTATAGAATATAGAGTTTTTGCTGTCTCTTGCTTGAGATAATAATTTGGATTAGGATTTGGTATGCTCGTCCGCGGTCACCTCATCATGATGAAGAGAAGGGTGAGAACAGATTGAACAGAGATGAAAAGCATTTGACAGATGTGAACACGACAGAGGAAAGATGATAGTATAAAAGACACATTAATGGTGTGCAAGGTTTCCATTATGACAAAAAATCATTCTAATTTCAGAGATGGTGAATCATCATGAACTGTTTATTGATAAGAATTCAAAAATTAATTTTGCAGTTAAGAAAATTCTGGGTCTAACACCGATAACTTTTATGTCGTATCTTATAAAATAAAAACCTTGGTTTCAGGTCACGGTTTGACATATTACGATATGATTATATTGTTCACTGCTGAAGAAGCCTCCAGGGCTCATGGAAACACCTTCAAATTCTAATTCAGGGTCTCTTCTAAATATTGATAAAAAAAAGTGTAAGTTTTTGTGTGTGAAGTCTTTTATGTCAGTCTCTTTTCTGTCCATCCATCTCTTCTCTACACGGAATTCTCACTGACTCTCATTGTCATTACTCACTCTCTTCCTTTCTTTGTACCTTTTGCTTTCTTCTTTCATTTTTCTTTCTCTTCATCATCATTCTCATTCGGCTTTTGGTTGGGGCACAAAGACAGGCTAAAAATTGAATAGAAGTTACCTATATCTCTTAATTACGTAGGCAAAAACATCAAACATCACATAACTTCTTCTTCACTCTTCATCTCCAAATCCAAATCAGTCTTCAAATGTAAACTTACAGATTCATAGATGATGATAAGTTAAAAAAAAGGAAAAAGTCTTTATTAAGAGAGATGATGATGAAGAAGAAGAATACAAGAGGTTTTTTCCTTTCCTTGAAGCTATTTGTGATTGCAAAGAATGCTATTCGATTTGATTGACTCTAATAATGGAAGCAGTCTTATTTTATACTCTATTTTATATGCGATATGATTATTAAACTATTCGTAGGCGTGGGAACTAGGGATTGGGCATCTTGGCTGATATGAATAAGAGCCACGACGCCAAACCAATTTATGACCCGTTTGAAAATTTTGTTAGGTTCGATGTTGTCTCTGTCGCTAGTGGTCATTGGACAATATTTGCGAATTTGTAAAAATTATACGGTTTTACAGTTTAACAGTGACAGCAAACTGTGCAGGAATCAATCTTGCATCTACAACTATTCGTCATTTAAACCATCGTTGTTAGATCAAAATCAAAGCATAGTAGGTTCTAATTCAAAAGAAGTAGGTAATTTTATTTTAATTTCTTTTGGTCAATGCGCGTCAATCAATCAAAAGGAAATATGCCTTGGAGAGGACTGTGATAATTAGGCTGGCTATTTATTCCAGGTTATCCCTATACCTGCCATACCCACTATCCATCAATATCAATCCAATCCTTAAGAGACACACATCTATACTCCCACTGAAGAAAAACAAAGCGGAATGAGTATTATCAATTCATCATTTGTGTATTGCGCACAATAATTGCCACGCCACGGCCATCATTCATTTCATTTCATTTGTGGAACCAAAGAAAGACAAAAAATAAAACAAAATCCAAATCATCTCACAGTCACAAAGTCGTCACACAAAGTCTTCTGTCACATGAGGAATGCTCACCATCATGTGTAGGTAGTCACCTTGGCTAATGAACACTATAATTCAATCCCAATCAAAAATGTCTCCGACGTTGATCAAACATTAATCATTAAGTTTTTACTCTTCGTGCATATGCAATTGGTTCATAATTACTACCTCCATGCATCTGAATATTTAGCTATTGGGATTTTGGATGGTTATCTGGCTAGTGATTAGTCATTATTACAAATAGTATCACACACTTGAGCTATGCTACATTTGTATTTTTATTTGTTTTGCTAAAAAGACTTTGCATTTTCACATGACAACTGGAGGGGTTGTTCTAGGGTTACAATAATAATGACCACTTGAAAAAAAGTTACACATTTTTTGCATTCAAAAGCACCTCTGATGAGGCTTAGAGACTTATCTAATTGCCTAAGAAAATAGAGGATTATAAAACCAATCTTAATTTCTCTCTACGCTACTAAAATGAAGAAGGGTTGTGGTGGTGGGAGGGATTAAAAGCAATGAATCAGTCTTTGCATGTCAGGGTAAAATTTATTGATGGATGATTGATAGATCATTTATTTCTTGGAATGGAATGATGGCTATAAATCTTTTTGGTTTAAATTACTTTTTAGCCAACCCCTACATTTCTTCCACTACCTCCTGTATGTATGTGTACAACTAACTACGTTCTTATACTACGTAACTAATCAAGATAATTCAACCTGGTCCTACCTTTGCATTTCGTTTCGTGCACATTTCTTTCCCCACCGTCTTTTTTCCTGCTTCTTCTTCCACTCGTTTAGGCTCAAGAAGAGATCAAGATTAAATATTTCTTATTAGGCAAAATAATTCTAATTCCAATTCCGACTTCTTCTCCTTCATCTAATAGCTTTTCCCTTTTCCCTGTGAGCTAGTTAAGTAGTTATGTTATGCAAACGTATATATAAAGCTTTATGAATTTCATTTCATATTTCATCCCTCATCATGCAATGCGGGGAGTAGTGGGTGAGTCCTCCTCCTCCAAGCAGTAAATAACAGTCAAACCTCACCTTTGTTTTACTACGTTTTATTATAGTTTATGACTTTTGGTGCTCTAAAAGTATTCAAATTCAAAAGGATGATGATTTCACATGCATGCATGCAATGTCAGTCCGTGATTGATGGTCATCATCCCCCTTTTTCATCTTGAAGACAATTCAAATTTAAATAAATAATGGTCACTCTAAAACTCTGATAATTTAAAAAGAAAAGCTGTAAATAAAGGCTGAGTTAGAAGAGATCTTATTCTGTTGACCGTGTCGTGTCATAATTTTCGGCTTTAAAATTTAAGGTGACACACTCTTTTGAACCCTATTTTATTTGACAAGGTATAAAGAGTTGAGTTAAAAACTTGCGTAATTATTTCTTGTTAACCAGTTTCATGCTCAATTGGTTTAAGTAATCAAGGATCGCAATTTTTTAATTTAACATTTGAGAGGATTTAAGATAGCACCGACTAATTTATGATCCTTCTGCGGTGGTGAATCAGTCATTCATTTCAAGTGAAGTCAAGTCAGAAGAGACTGGTCAGGTCTTAGATAGATGATGAACCGCATAGCAGATTATGTATTGCTCACAAAAGTTGCCACCACACGAGACAAATGAAAATCCATGCGAATAAATTATCATGAAGTTCTGAGGTTGTTTCTCTATAGTTAATAGGTTTTTCATCATACCTAAGTACATATCTAGGAGTCATATATTCTCTCTGACGAGTTTATGAGTAATCATTTTGCTTTGTGAACTTTGCAGATTGTAAAAATTATATTGGAAAGGTTGACATACTTTAGTGTCTAAATTACTTTGAAAGCACAAATTACTTAAAAAGCTTTGTCCTTCTCCGATTGTCCTCCGTTTGCTACCCGAATTTCAGTTAATTGTTGTCCAGTTTAATGAAAGAGTTTTAAAAAAGCTAAGACAAATCAGCGCACCTTCCTTTTCCTCTATCCCATCCCCATCGTGATTTCTTTATTGTATTATTTTGTTATTAATTTTCCCCCTTTACCAATCATTATTATACACTCTGACTTTATACCCTTGTATACCACAGTTCCTACATCCTACAAGCACCATCATCATCATATTATTATTATATTATTACATCAGTTCAATTCAACACGTTTTCACTCACTACTGAATAAATTGACATCTGCCCTTTCAAACATCTCCCGTTGACTTCGGCCTCTTTAGCATCACACCAAATCAAACAAGTTGTATGTGCCTTGCGTCTTTTAATCTAAACCCCCAAAAAACATATACGAGTACATCCCATCCCTTTCCTTTCATCAATCCATCCCTCCTTCGCCCTCGTCGAAAATTATTAAAATAAAATCAAAACTGTTCCACTCCTACGACTGATTGCTTGCATTTTGATAATTAGATGCGTAGGTAACTATAACCAAATCAATCTCTGAATCTGTATCTAATAAATTATTAAGCATTCGTCAAACATTTTTGACGTTCAAGTCTACAAAACGTCTATATTTCAGCCCAATTTTCTTATAGACTTTTTAGTCATCGTAAATGCATGATGGCAGACTAAAATATATGAAATTTTTTGAGAGATGATGGGAATGAGAAGAGGAAAGATATGGAAAAAGAAAGGGGATGGAGATGGAAGCCATAAATAACGACGAGAATTTCTCAATACAAAGAATTAGCGTCGCTTCCTTAAAATTAGGTTGCCAGCCAGTTTGAAATATGTATGTTGGATGTGGTCACGACTGACGAAGAAGATTTGAAAAGAGAGAAATGCATCTTTAAAACTCAACATGTGAGTCTGAGTGAAGCTGTCAAAGGGGGGTGATTTGTGATCCATGATTGAAGTATGGGTTGACTACTCTCACATTATATCACAAGGCGAGAGTGAGAGAGAGACTCTTTAGAATTCTTTAAAAGAATCCATCCGTCCGTGTGGTTAAAGTATATAAGTCTGGTCTCGTCTTCTCTTCTGGTCAAGTCAAGTCCAAGTCAATCGTCAGTAATTTATGTCGTGGTTTCCATTGTTGGAGGAGGAAAAAAGAAAAAGCGGAGGAGAGTCTGAAAGTATATAAACTTAAATAAAATAAAATAAAATCAAGAAGAATCGAGGAGAGGGAAAAAGAAGCATGCATCAAAGAAAAATCAACTTCTAAACCAAATAAAAGTAATACAATTTATACACAATCATGAAGTATGAAAGAAAAGTATCACGATTGATGATGCAATGCTATTATACGTAGGTAATCAACAGTTTGGGGGTTAAAAAGCAAGCCAGTTGCTGCTATCAAATCAAATGCATATCGGGAGAAAAGAAGGGCGAATTGTAGAATGGGTCACTCAATTGAATTAAATCGAATGAAAAAATTGGGTGAAAAATGTATGAATTTGAATATGAAGAAACAGTTTGAACCACCATGGAAACTAAGGAATTTAGTAAGGTATGAAAAATAATTTTGCTGTCAATGTTTGTCAAAACTTGGCCGTCGCATTTTTGAAAGGTGACGCGAAATTAAGTGCAAATCATTACTAATTAGAAAGCTTAGGTCAAAAGAATGAATATATCCAATCAATGAAGCGAATATAACAATTGTCCCATACACATAGAGATAGATGTATGACTTTCTTCAGTACACTTTCTTCCTTGATGCACTTACCATTAGCAGCTATGCAATTTTCAGACTATTTCATAACCTCAGCAACCAAACTATGCCCTAGCTTGCTGCTGGTCTACATGATAAGAGATCACAATTTGGGGACGTAATGATGCAAACATCCCCAAATTTATGACTGAGGGAAAGTCCTCTCCTCCTTAAAGAATGAAGAAGAAGGAGAAGAAGTGTAGAAGACTAAAAATTATTTTCATGTCTAATTTATGCAATATATTCATACACAATTCATTCACATAACATAACCCAGCCAAGATAGCAGCACTACTAAACTAACTAGCAGTGGATGGATTGGATGGACGACGACGACGGAAGATATGTGATAAGTTGTAAGTTATGTACGTTTACAAAAAGAGAGAGATGCGGATCCATTTAATGGGATCATCCTCATCCTCTCTTCTCTACATTTTCACATCCACCTCCTCGAACTAAATCATTGTTGTGATGTGATGCATTGCATTGCATAGCACATTATAATAGAACACATTACACGACTAGACTTTTTGGAGAGAGAAAGAGACGAGGAACCTTTCGTTTAGTTTTCCAACTTGACAGATTTATGAGCGACATGTTTCAACTTTGGAGAGGAGAGAGTAGATGGAGAAAAAACTTTGGCTCTTAAACTATAAGCAAGCAACATAACACATAAAGCCAGATGCTCTCTCTTTCTTCTTCCTTTCCTTTTTATGTCCTTAGTACATACTGCACTGCAGTGGTCCCAACTTAACTAAAGCTTCTAACTAAACTACGAAATTCATCAAAGAATCCCGATTCACAGATCTGAAAATTTTCACCCTGTCCTCCTTTAATTTATCACTTGGCCCTACGAGTACATAATGACTTTTGCCCACAAATCAAAATTCTCTTTCTAAACTTTTAACGAACAAGAGGAGAGGAGAGAGAAAAGAATGAAAAGAAAGGATACGAGGATCGACCACCAACTTAAAAACTTTTAAACCCAATCCGAATTCAATTCATGCATTTTTCCACATTATTGTAGTCAAATAATGGAACTGCACCACGGACCCATCATCATCATATCAAATCATAGCTGATGATAATATAACATCTTGTAGTAGTACCTTAATGAGAACAAAAAATGACCCAGTCTACACTTTCAACCCTGAATTAAACTACAAATCTTCAACTTATGTCTTCTTGGTTGTCTGGACAGTCCTCATTATCATCATCAAAAAAACCTTTTCCAAAAATCTGGAAAAGGAGGACCCGTTTCGCCACATAAAATTTTTTCCGCGTAATAATTTATGTTTCATAATAATTACAAGTATAATTTATTTCTTTCCTCGTCGAAACGAAAGATGAGGATGAGAGAGAAAGTGTCTCATTTCATGGTCATCAATCAGAGGTTAAAAAAAGAAAATTGTCTACCATAGTTCATCATTGAATGAGTGTTACACGGGTTTTCTACACCTGGTGGAATTATTTTGAGCAACTTTGGATCCGTAAAATGTAAGATTTGAGGTTTAAAAAAATTTAGATAACAAAACGGTTTGTATTCCTGCTTTCTCTGCTAAAGAACTTTATGATATTGAATTATTATTGGCAGATGGATGGATGGATGGCTGTTATTTTTTATGTGACTTCCTTGATTGAGTGTATGAGTTTGAGTTTGAGTGGAGTAAGTGAAGTAAATGTGAAAAGTGACCCAATAATCCTCTCATAAATTATACCTTTGGCCGTGTTGGATGTGACATGGGACAAAAATAGAGTTAAAAAATAGTCCTGAAATTGTTTGCAACTGTTCCTTCTCAAATCTCTCCTGAACAGCAGCAGTTGACAATTACCAACCTTAACTTTCTATATACCATATCTATCCATCCATCTGAGACTTTTTTTGAACAAGTTGAGTTATAATAGCTTTAGCTCGATGTTGCTGGCTGACTCTTTTCTCTCATCTCTTGTTCCGAGACCAAAGCAAAAGCAAGTTCCAAAAACTCGTAAATTATGTCAAAAAGTCAAGTTGGAGCATTGAAAACTTGAAGCCTTTCATTCATCCACGCTAACCAACGTACGGGGAAAAGAGGCATTGATGCAAAAGGAAAGGAAAGCTGGCTGGCTGCTGGCAGGTCGTGTAATATATTACTCTGCTACCGATGTTGAATGTTTGAATGTGTTACATTTCGATTTGGTCTACTTTTACTTTTTGGAGTCCCATCACATATATTTTCCTTGGACCATTGACACCGTCCATTTAGTGACAGGGGAATTATTGCTTTAAATTTGATATGGAATCGGGACGATATAACGATGACGATGGAAAGGGGATGACGATGTGGACGTGGGATTTTAATCTTTTTTGTACTAAATACAACAATGCCTCGCTTATTGGCCATCGTTATTGACCTTTGGTTTGTTTCCTTTGTCTTCTCTTATTAAGTTTAGCTTATATTGGAAGAAAGTTCAGGTGTAAACAGATTGCAAAAAATCAGAAAGTTTTCACCACATATTTAGGCATGTCTCATTCCAATAAGAGCATCTATAATATAACTCCTTGCCAAAGTAGGCGAACCCCTGACTGAACCCTCATCTCTTCTTGATTCATTCATTCTTTCTTTCTGATTTGATGTGAGCAAAATATATATGAAAATGGAATATAAAAGAGAATAAAATAAAACTGGGTAATAAATCGTAATAAATGAATGAGTATAAGTCATTCTCTGTATGCATTTCCAGTTGGGTATTTTTATAATGGGATTTCAGTCCTTTCTCTATATATCGTGTGACTGATTGCGCCCTGTTAATGTTCCCTATAGTCTTCTCTTCTGTGCCAAGTAGACATGTACGAATATATATTTATTACCGCCCGGTCCGTCCGTGCTTGAAAGATGTGATGTGGATCATAATAATAATGGTGTAATATTTTATACTTTCCTTATAGTTTGTTAGGCAATAATAATATATGCATCTGCTACTACCTACACACACTACACCACCCATTAAAGATGAGAGGGAAAGATATTTATTTAGGGAAATGGAATACCATCCCATCAAAATTATTATGAATTATGACTGACATGATCCCTTTCTTTTTTTACATTTACATTTAAGTTTTATGATGATGAAAGAAAGAAAGAGAGCCAGAAAGAAGGGAAGGGACAAAAATGTATAGTCGAACGATAATCACTGCCATTAAAACTTTACGCACACCGCGACACATTCATTCCCTCTCACACTCTCACACAGTCAGTTAAACATAAATAGATACGATGGATCAGATGCGACTGCTCTGGTCTGCTATAAATCACTGATTAGCCAAGCTAAAATAATACCCTGGCTCGTCTTTTAACAAATTCAAAAGAGAGAGAGAGGTGAAAAGGGAATGGCTTTGGCAATGACACATATAGTAAAAGGAAATGGATATGGGAAATCAGAATCAGAATCGGATGGATTGATGACTGGGTGGGGTGGGAAGAGTCTCGTCCTTTTGGCAGTTAGTCATTGGATATTTTATTTTTTGAGGCTTGTAAAAAATTAAAGGTTCTTTGTCAAAAATGTTAATTTGTATTTGGAGGTTCGATGGCGAAATATTTATTTAACATTCTTAAAAATTAAAACAGTTACTTCGGGATGGCTGATTTAAAGATTTTTGGAATGGCATAAGAAATCAAGATATGGAAAACCTCATTAGTAAAACTTTGACGAGGGAAATGAAGAAGTCACTTCACTTATCAATCAGAAATCTTCTCCTTTCATCAAATCGAAGTGAGCAAAAGCAAAAGAGAAGATGATGAGGATGTCCTTGAATGAAAGAAAGGATAGGAGAGAAAGGGGAAGGAATGAATGAAGTGGTGAAAGTTTTGGTCTTTTAAACTTAAGTTAAACAGAGGAGGACTTCTTGTCACTTGTCTTTGTTGAAGAGCATGTCTTTAATTCTTCTGCACTTTCACCACTTTCTCCTCACATCTGAGGTCTTAGTATGTTCATTAAAGTAGAGTTAACTTCCTTAAATGTCCTTTTGTAAAACTAAATGAGTGACGTCTGGAAATCAACCCAGATTATATCAACTCTCTCTCTCTCTTTGGTCTATTCCCCTCTCTTCGATTTTAAATATTGACCAAAGGGTGAAAGTCTATAAATACATGGGTAGATATTAATTATTTTATAAATTCAAACGTACTCATTCTTTGTTTATCATAGTAGTGAAAGTGGAAAACAAACAAAACTACCTAAAAATAGAGTTCTTAGAGGAAGAGGGATCCAACCGTTGATTTTGAAGGTTTTGATTTCCTCAGAGAATTTATCATAGGAAAAGAGTTGGTTGAGGTTGGTTGATTTTTAGCTTACTTTCTTCCTATCTTAGATCTGAGGGGAGGTGAGACGAGTTTTATAGATAGTTTGATTTTGATGCATCTCTTCTGCTCCATCTCCTCCGAGATTGACGACAAACGATGAAAAAATATCCGCGTGACGTTTATTTAACTTTGCTTCTTGGAGAAAAGTAAAACCAAAAAAGTCATTCTTCCTGGAGAAAATGAAAGGTGGATGTAAGTAAGTCCCAACTAGAATCAATCTCCATCGAAAGTGAAATGAAATTTGAAAAATAAAACCGCTTGAGACTTCACCTTTGTCTTTTAGCCTATATCCCACACACTTTCACTTCATGTCATCCTGGAAGAGAAAGTTAACGGTTCAATAATATGAGCCCTCTCCCTCTGAAATTTGTGAAGGGTGCATTAATCTTGTGGTACAGTTGTGAACAATTGTTATTTTTGTATGAAAAAAACTACTAAGATAAGGCACAGCAGCAAGAGTTGACACAATCAATTAAAGAATCGAAAGTTTTGCCATCAGTGAGTGCATACTTTCACTCAGAAAGATGTGAGAAACATGCTGTTATTACACAAAAGGCCAGAGCCAACAAATTTTTATGGAGAAAGTTGTTTTGCGAAAACCTGTGTTTGATGTCTTCTTCCTTCATGTTATGTGTGTATCTTTATCCTGTTGTGTCATCCTCATCCTCGCCTTTTGACGACATCTGACACCCTTCGACTTTTCTTCATTCTCATTTGATCCAGTCCTTTACTGAGTTTGATCACTATTTTTTCTCATCTCAGACACCATTCCATGTCCCATCTTTAGGGTGCCAAGAATAGACACTATGGGAAAGGAGAAATTGAGTGAGAGTTTAACAAACTTTCTTGGAATTAATAAGACTGTGAGAGGAAGGGATGATGAGGATGACCCATCTGTTATGTATGTTATATAAGTATGTTACGTACCTATGTGACATTTGATACTTTCCCCGGAATCCAATCTTTTCGTTGATGACAAATAAATGACGTTGTCGGCATTATCTATTATTTTTTTCGATGGGTGATAATTAGACATTGTTCAATGTTGTCTCACAAACAGTGTATATATATCTTTTATTGTTACCAGTGAAATCTACCATCTTTTTTTAATTTTAACTTCGACTCAAAGTAATTGCGGCGAATTTCAGCAGCATGGCTTGACGATATATCGCAATCTCATATTGTGAAACGTTCACATATTATTGGCAGCTTTCCCCACCATCACGACAGTTTAACGCTTCATGGTGTCAGGAGAGGAAGGATAGGATACTAGAATGTGGTCATTAAAGGATATCCATTAAAACAAATTAATGGAAGAAAACCAATAATAACAACATAATATCTTATTTTGGAACCCATCTCAAGCTCAAGAAACATAATAAATAAGGGTTTGTTTATGATGGGAAATGGAAAATGGGTCTCGCTTTCACTCCTCCTTCCCTCCATCTAATCTCATCCTTGTTCAATCTTTCTATTGTTGTCCTTACTCATTTTAATTACTCTCGTCAAAAGCCGTTAACGGTTCGAAACCAATTCCAACTATTTGTTTTGTCAAGTTCAGTTTTTAAAATTACGGTGTTTTTACAGAAATGTATAGCTTTGAATTCCATGAGCACGCTTTGATTTGAAAAATAAAGAAGGTCCACCACATTCCTATTCTGCGTCTGACATTACATCTGCATAATATGCCATTACTTCAAATTTATGATAATCATAAAAATTATCTACTAAAAATTTGAGTCAAGCAATTAAAATACGGAAGCCTTTCCCTCCTTAAATCCTTTCCTACGTCTGGAGAAAGTTGGAAGGAAGGAGGAATGAGTGAAGAGAAAGTGAGAGAGAGAGGAACTCATAAAGTGGAGTGAATGATGGAAGTGAGGAACCTGTGTTTTAGTTTTAGTTAAACCAAGTTGAACGATTCTCTTCAACCCTATCTTCTTCTGGCATTCTAAAAGTCCAACTTTACCCGGTTTAATTATGAGATGATCTCATTCCCCGCACTACCCACCCGCCTACACGTTTCTCAGGAACTGTAAACTTCTTTCTCTCTTCCTCTCTGGACTAGGGAACGTAAATGTTGTATATATAAAATGAATGAAAGTGGGGCCGTAATATCATAATAATACATAATAGCCCCGTCCTAACTTCCTTGACGGAGTTTGGGGGTGAAAATTAAGATGGAAACAAGGACTCTGTGGCAAAGTGAAAGTGGTGAAAGTTGGAAAAAATCAGGACAAAAATGCTCAAGTCTGAAGTATGATTTTGATGTAATTTTAAAGGGTGAAAATATTGAAGGACTTTCTCCCACAAATGAAAGGGTTGTTTTGTTTAATTACTTGGAAAAGGACAGAATGCATGGACTCTACTCTTTCCACATTTTCCATAATAATGGGTTTCTTTAGCCTTAGCCCTTGTATGTATGTGTGCTTGGTTGCTTATTTAGTTTGGTTGGTTTGGGTGAAGGAGTAGATAATTCCAAAAGAGCGGTTGTAACAGGGTGACGTAAATGTGAAAACTTGTGTATGATTTGTGCTTAGAGATAAGAATTCATAAAACCCCATTCCCCCTGATTTATTTTCGACATCGAAATGGAACGTCAAGGGAACAGCTCGAGTGTGAATGGAAGACGAAGTCTTCGTCTCACATTCGCATTATTTATGGGATGGGGGGGTTTATAGTCACCCGCCCCACATCGCGCTACTCTGCCATCACTTCTTCTTCTATGTATACTTCATACTTCCTCAACCATGCCATCATAATAACGACGCTTCTCTCTACATGCCATGCCTTTCTTCTTGACTGCCATCCATGCCTTGGCATACAACTCAAAATGTTCAAAACTGCCCTGCCAGCGAGACAGTTACTACAGCACCTTGATTTATTTCTCCAATCACTGCTCCTCAGTTCACTCAAGACGAAAACGAACCTAACCTAACCTTTCTCCAACGACGACGACGAGGAGAAAGTAAACTACAAAAGTGAACTAAACTAACTTTCGAAAGAAAGCATTCGTCAGTCTCCTTAGCTAAGCTAAATCCTATGTACACACACACAAACGTAAAACAACACAGCATATTTTTTCTTTCGGCAGTAATAAATCCGAATCCAATCCCACCTTTTGCCTGCCCGGGAAGGCATACACTACTTTCTCATCACTAATTCCCACCTTTCCTTCATCCCTTCATTATTTCAGGGGGTGAAAGTCATGGTGAAAGTCGGGCGTAGGAAATTTCATGAATCCCTAAATTTGCCTAACGTCGTTAAAGCATACCATCGACCAACCTAAAACGCCTTGGATTACAAAACTAAGCGACCGTCGTGGTTTGGATTGGAAAAGAAGGCGGTGAACTTTAGCATTTTTGAATTTACAAAACAAAATTGAAATTATGACCGTTATTATTAATGCGCATGTATACCTATGCACATTAACGAGATGGGCGAAGATTTATCATTGACAGGCCCAAGAGAAGAAGGAGGCTGGGATTGTCGGGGTTTCATTTCATTTCATTTCGTATATTTCATTTGATTTTAGACGGGTAAAAGAAAATGAGTGAGTGAGTGAACCAAAGTTAAAGTTAAAGTTGCTTTGGCTTTTCAAAAGACAAGTTTTATGCACGTAAATGTTCCTTCTTTCGTTCGTTCGTTCGCCCTGGCATCAGAGGAGACGAGCGTAGATAAGTTGAAAGTAATAAAATACGGATGGCATGCAACGCTGAGGTTACAAATCAATTTTATGTCTTTCAATATCCTCTTCAAAGGCTTGAGTTGGCGTTGAATGTTATGTTGTGAAAGATTTATTTGGGCCGGATTTATTTGGAGTTTGCTTTTGCTTTATTCTGGCTATGGCTGGCTCTCTCTTCGAGGTAAGCAAGAGCATTGTATAGGGTTGCTTATGGGCAGATAGATCGGATGGTTGATGGTGGAGTAGAGCAATTATTAAAACGCTTTCAATTAACAGAGCCCTCCTACTTCATAATAAATCTCATTTGCATAAAGGGTTCAATCAACAACATGCATAGGCCAAGCACAGCCATCCAACTCACAAGAATTTACTGCCGTCTGAAGATCTAAAATGAAATGAAATAATGAAACTAAATGAATTCCACCCAAATATAATACTGACTTGTTTAAATCAAACTTATTATAGAGAGGGTCGTTATTATGATAATAATAATGACCAAGATGATGATGATGATGCGAGAGAGACGAACTTTTGGCTAGTTTCTTTACGAAGGATATGAATATGAATGAATTATGAATGGATTATCATCAGAGATGCATGATTGTCTTCTTGATGGAAGAAAGTTACAATACAATGCCTCCCTCCTCCCTTCTCTTTCTGGAAGGATTTCTATACTCATTTTAATTCCTCTCGTCAAAAGTTTTTGCGACTTTTAGTATTGAAGGAATGATTTGTGAGGAAATTTAATTAATTTGTACGACTATTTAGCTTTCGCTGCATGATTTACAACAGGGAATAAATGCAGCTGCCAAAAGTGGAATGGTAAAAGTTAATTTGGCAAAGTGTAGGGTAGGATTGAATGTTAAACTGCATAGCGTCCTTAATTTTTTTTGTGATGTAATTTATATTATAAAAAGATTGGGTCCAAGTCCTTGAGAATGTTCTTTTGACGAGACTCAGTTCTACTGATTTGTCCAATTCGTTCACTTTTAAAAATTCGTTCACTTTCACTTCGTAAAGGTCATATCCAAGTCATCATACCTAAGTCATTTGATACCTTATAAATGACAATTTTGCAAGAAATCCAAAAAAAGGGGTTGTGGAGGGTGTGGTCGCACACAAGGAAAGGATAAAAAGACGAAGGAGTTATTAAAGTATATCTGAATTGAGATAGTACTTCTTTGTAAGACATAAGACAGGGAAGAGAGGGAGAAAGTAGATAAGCTTTCTTCAGTTTGTATAGTTTTTGCTAGTAAATTTGTGTCTTTTTTGGACAGAAACTAAAGAGAAATACTCTCTCCAAGCTTCAAAACTTGGCCCATAACTGACATCGTCAATTCTCATCCAACGATCCAACAACTCAACAGCTAGATGATAGGCATACATAACTTGCGATTTCTTTCCAACTAAAATTGTGAGAAGTGAAGAGAAGAAGATTTTCCTTAGGATGGGGGTCCTATCGTCGTCGTAGAGGGCATTAACGCCACTTCAAGGAGGAATCCCACTTTCCCCACCACCACTTTCCCTTACCTGGTTAATGTCCTTGTTTCATTGGACTTACCCAGCCCTTTAAAACCAGAGAGAGAGAGAGATGACAAAAAGCTGGATGACTTTAACACACCGAAAGCTGCATAGAAACTTTATTTTTTGCTGTTGTGCATGCCATTCAATTTTCACTTGGATGATGTCTGCATTTGACACTGACATTGATGCGTTGACACACGGTGACATGGATGACAATGAGGACAAACTGGAGAGAGAAGAAGTAAATGAGTGAGTGAGGGAAAGGGAATTAAGCAAGTTGAGACTCTTTCCTTTTAGACATTCTTGTGAAAATGTAATACAATTTGTCATAATTTGAGTGGAGAATGCCGAAGCTAATCGTTTCCTTTCCATGTTCCATTTATAGAGCACATGTAGGTTAGGTTATAGGTAGCTAAGTAGAGGGAGACTTTAGTTTGTCTTTTATACACTTTACTTTTTCCGTTCCGGCTGTCACTCAACCTCTTTCTTCAGAGCTACACCAAACCAACGTCGCTGCTACAGTTGTTGCTTTGCTTGCTAAAACCCGCATCATCTATAGATCCTCCTCACAGATCCAGAAAACCCGGTCTTGACTGACTGACATCCTCTCCTCTTTCCTCCCTCTTCTTCCTTCCCTCTCTATTAATGCAATTTTTGTAATACTTAGCAGTGAAGGGCAAAAGAGAAATATAAAATTGTATTGCTAACACAATTTGACCTGTATTAATTTTCTTTATTCATGTTGATATGACCTGTATTAATTTTATACTTTACAAATTCAACATTGTGGCATCAAAATCAGGTAAAAGTGAAAGCACTTTTTTCTTTTAATTTACAAAATGCATATACCCTTTATGACTCTTCTACAACTCCTTAAAGAGTAAACTTCACTTAAGTGATTCGATGGGAAAGAAAAGAGTCACTTTTGCTTTCTATTTAAGCTTGTTATTTGTTATACTTCTTTCTCTCGACACTTTATACTTTACTTGGGCTGTTGCGTCGTTGCTTTATATGTCCTGTGACGCTGTCACTCTCTCGCTGTGACTGACTCTGTCTGACTTTGACAGCCCTGTTTTGTGACATTCCCTCGACAACTGGTCTTCTTCTACTTTTACTTCACTTCCAACTATAAACTGTGACATGATGCTTTACAACAGAGAGGAGAAAAAGGTCTTTCCTACTTGCGTGCTTTCTGCCACATATATTTAGCTTTCATTTCATATAAGAGTTTGAGTTGGTTGGTAGTAATGGCAGTCCTTTCACTTCCGTCTGTCCGTCTAAAATCTAACTCAACTTCAACAATTCCTCGCCAAAACGACACGGACAGCGACAGGCCAGAAAGAACAGGAGACAAGGACAGACACAACCAACCAACTAACCAACTAAATATAAAGTAAAAGTGTGTATCCAAAAGTAAAAACCAGAGGTCCTCTCTAACATCTCTCATCCCGCATCTCTCTCTTCAACTTGACTCGTGAAGTCTAGCTAACTAACCAAGACGAAAGTCGACATGAAGTGAAATGAAATGAAATGACGTGACCTTAGACTGACTTACTACACGTCACGTGATACCCCTGGTCGTGTACGCCATGATGTCCAACTAAATACCAACTAACTGCAGCCTAACAATAAAAAAACAATCCATTTATTTACGATGCATCCATCCATCCTATATACAATTTTTTGGCGTGGGCGTGTAATCAGAGAAAGCGTAGGACAAACTCTGACAAATTGAAGAAAGTAACGTCCTATACTTTCTCCACATCACACAAATGCTTTGAAGTGATAATAAAATAAAATGAGAAAGCAACTTCTTTATGTCGTGATGATGGAGATGTAAGTAAAAATGTTGTCGAGAGTCATTTTGATTTGATGCGAGAGGTGTCTCTTCTTCCTTTGCTTTGCCTTTCGACCCGAATCGGGATCAGTGGTGATGTTGATTTCATTTCCGGCTTGGATAAAAAAAGCTTTACATAAAAACCGTCAACTATACATCTGTGAGGCAAATTGAGTTGACGAGTTGAAGCACGTCGGTTTCCATCATTTCATTTACAATCATTCCATTATCAAACGGGTAAACACTTTGGTGAAAGTAGCGAGAGCTGAAATGCAGAAGGCTTTAAGTAAAAGTCGGTCGATCAGGCAACGGACAAACATTCCGACCACATTAAATAGCAACCTACTTAATAAAGCCTTCAACCCACTCTGTCTAATGTTGTGTCATGTTATGCTCTGTCATCATCATACGTGTATGTATAAACCACGCTGGTAATTGAATCTGGCTGCCTCGGAGGTAGAGAAGTAGACAGTTGTAGTAGAGAGAAAGCAAAGCAAAGCAGAGGGGCACATAGCATAACGAGAATGTCACGTCATTTCATGTCGTCGTGTCACTTCATTTCATTTTATTTCAAATGCGGTCGCTTGTCAAAGAAAAATTGTGCAATTTGAGTAAATTAATGAGTGAATCTGATTGACAATCACAATTACCCCCTTTCCTTTCTTCCTTTCATTTGCAGTGACGATGCGGAGCACACATCAAAGACAACTTTCACTTTGTTCAAAAAACTAATTTCAATAAATCCTTTACGCAATATCCCTTCCACCTAGACTTACGTCAATAATGTTTTTTAACCTTTTCCCTTTAACATTTAGTCACGTGTACGCGCGTTGACTTTCTCTCTGGAAAATATGACTGAAGTTACATAAACAAAGGCGTAAGAGACATGAGATGCAAGAAAGTACTGCCGTTGGGACACGCTTTCTCCAAGAAGTTTGTTAACTACGAGAGCGTGGGGTTGAAGATGGGTTGACTAACGCGACCTTGTGTATTAACGGAGAAAGTCAGAAAGTAAAGAAGAAAGCAGATCAGAACTTCTTTATGCCATGTGTGCTGGAAGAAGTAGGTAATCTTCCAAACTTAACGCATTTACTTATGACTTTGACTTGAGACGAAAGGTTGGCAGATTGCCTGGAAAATATAGTATAAGGAGGACATTTTGAGATTTAAATTTGC
>JAQIWU010000823.1:0-21314 GCA_034696445.1 Isotomiella minor | reverse complement strand
ATACTTCAAATTCCAATTTATTATTATTTTTTGCTCAAGGACTTACCTCCCTTGTCAACTTAAAACTTCAAAATTAAAGGTTAGTCTGAATTGGTTGTTCAAAAAATGTAGTAGCTCCAACTCAATTTGTTGACAGAAATGTTCCACAATTGCAACTATCACATCACTCACTAAAAAGTACACCACTGAAATACAAAAGCAGAACTGTCTCACGCTTATCAATTACCGCACCGACCAAAAGTTTGTACTTTCAACAGGTTCTATCTATCATTGACTGACTCAAGTGCAATATTGTAAAACTACATATCTCTCAATACCAAATGATGATGATAATCAATCAGAATCTACATTGCATTGGTTGTGCTGATATGATAACATTTTGTTATCATCGACTCTCTGGAGATGCTGTTTCTCTATCTCCTGAAAAAATTCAATCTTTGAGTTGACACTGAATAATTTTGTCATACCTGTAGTTATGCTCTATTGCACAATTTGATAAATTACAATTACTTTTTGTTTGTTCTACAAATAATAATGTAATCAAGTAAGTTTGACAAAGAATTCATTTCAATTATAGTAATGATGACATTTGTCATATCCCGGAGACAATTTCCACTTCATTTTTACAAGAAACTTTAGAACTACTGTAGCATTCCCAATTTGCACAACAAATCAAGGATGTTTTGACATTTGAATATCCTTGAAATCTAGTACATCCATAGAAGCCCGCCTGGGATGCTATGCTGACACTGACATACAATGCCTTTTGTGCAGTTCATTAATGTAACAAAAATCCTGTAAAAAAAATTATTATGCATCTCTAGTTTGAATTGTCCCTTGGTTCGACATGCCATTGAGGACGACAGCGACAACAGAGGCAGCAAAACAAGAACACCGGAGATAATATCTCTGCTTGCATGAATTTATTCAAATGACAACCGAAGTAAACAATTTAAACAACTGGCGGCTTGCTGGCAGCAGGGTTGCAATGAATGAAAATGAGTGCCACACGTTGCTTAATTCACTCTCTCTCTCTCTCTCCCCATCAATTTTTGTATTATTAAGAGACTCTAGGATCCAAAGGAATGACTATGTGTGGGTGGGTGTACCATTGCGCGATAGGGTTATCATGGAAATTGCTCATCCCGCAAAGCATGATATGGTAATGAGTGTTGTGCCAGGGCAACATCCACATCCACAATCCACACACTCAGGTAAACTAGGTAACTGACTGAATTACAATTGTGTGGAGGGGAAGTCGTTTCCGTTCTTCGTCGTCGTCGTACTGTTGCAGGTTGTTTCTCTTTAGATTAAGTGTGAGATTAGATTAATACCAAAATTATGTGGAGGGAAGCTTTGGTTATAACTCCACAGGACAGGAACTCCTCGTCTCGCTTCCATGAGTTCAAAAACTCTTTAAATTCAGCGAAACGCGATTAAATAACGACATGAATTGAAATTGTAATTGAGGGAGACCTTCACCTAACCTCCTACACCTCTTCTCTCCTGTCTTCTTTGTCCCACAAACAAAAAGGAATAAAATGCATATGAAAATCCACGGTTATGGAATACAAAACAAGCCTCCACGCAGGTATACGAATGCAGGCAGCCGTAAAAACTTGCCTTTTCTTTCCTAACAACAGATCACTAAAAATTGCATCCTGTGAATATTTTTATCTATTCTTTCAATCAACCTACCATTTATTATCGACCAGAGTAGGAGCGAAGCATGACTTTTTTGGAGGAATAAATCTTGCACCTTTCCATCCAAAAAACTGTTTTGTTGGAGAAACAAACTGTAGCAGACAACACGTGAAGCCTACTTATTAGACGTGATTCGTTGGAAGGAAATTGATAAGTTCAATGTTCCATACCTCCATTGTCTTTCCCCCCTTTATTTTATTCCAATCATCTTCGCAATGTCTGCAATAGCAACCAGTATAGTACCACTTGGAACGAATTACTTTATATATTTATGTTGCTAATTGGAGTGAGCATTGATATTGAAGTTGGTGGATTGGAGTTACCGTGGAAGCGAAAGCCAGTTTGGTTTGAGAGACTTTAATACTTTGATACAAATCACGTAAAGCCAAGCTTCCTGTTCAGTATCTTCTATTTCAGACGAAGTTTACAACATGATAAGCAAGAATGCACATCCTTTATGATTTTTCTTCGCAACCTTTCTTACATTAAAACGTAAGTTTTGCACTAACAAAGTACATTGACTCCGAACATGCTCGCACCACTCGCACAATTTTTTTTATACCTTTGGGACTGTCTGCACACTACCTAGATAGATGCTTCAAGTTCAGAGATTTATTTAATAGTTTTATCCGTGAACATTCCTAGGTTATTTTGAAGTAAAAGTTTCTTTGGTATTGGTCATCTATCCTTTGCATGCCTCGTGGATTTTTTGTAGCCCGTTGTATACCGTTCTGGTAAAACGATTTAGAAAAACAAATTCATGATCTATTCAATATAAGGGCAAAATGCGTCCAACTGGTAATAAAACCACAGGTCCAAAATGAAAGACACGATAAAAATAATATCGACTTTTATGAAAAGGCTTCATCTATGATATGTGCCTCGTGATTTTCTAATAATATTGAATTGGATTTTAAATTGAATTCAAACCTTCTTCTTTAACCTTCCTGGGGGATTGAGTCCGTCCGAAAAATTGAAATCGATGAAATGGTATGGTAGATTTCAATTTTAGACATAAACTGCGGCGATAACCTTAATAACAGACAGAAGAGGCTCTCTGCTATGACCATTTCCATTGGTCTACTTCCAAACAGCCTTGTGCGTGTAGCACTTTCAAGAAATTTTACGAATGTTTGACTAGCAATTGAAATACCAATGCACAGTCATTTATTACCCGATGATGATACGTAATGACAAAGTTTACGACTTTGGATTTTATTTATTTTCGCTTTCTTGACTTTTAAGCACAGAAAAGCGCAAATCAATTTAGCGCTTTCGCGTAGAACAATATAATCATTGACATTACATAAAATACTGTCAATTCAGCTATAATGGGCCATTGTTTTGCAAAATTTACGTTTGTTTTTTGGGTTCAAGGGAGCAGATTTAAAGTTCATTTGTTCAAATTGCTAAAAGTCTGATACTGTAAATAGTTTGCAATATAAAGGCCTTGATGACCCTAAAAAGTGACTCATGGCAAAAGGAAACTTTCTCCTGGCAAATTTATCACCGCTGCTTGAAGGAAGGTGAAAGGTGATGCACAGCTACTGATTGCCTGCCTATACACTTTATTCGACATCATCGCCTTAGTATCATCGTTTCCGAAGTGAAATCAATTGGCTTTCTCTACATTGAGCAAGAACACAGGATGACCATTAGTGCAACTAATCCAAAAAGCTGCCTTAGCAACAGCAATGGCCAGCTACTCTCTCACACTTGCGCCTCCTTATGCCCATTTCCAGCTTCCGGCACAGTTAACATCAAAAAGAAAAAGTGTAATTAATCCGGCATGGTTAGAAAAAGGATGAGGCGTATAAAAGAAGTTTTTGCAGTAGATCACTTCCTTCAACTGCAAAAGGAGAATAATAGTGTCAGTGCCACATTCCTCAAAGCTTTTCATTCAAAGAAGAGAAAGTAGGGTAAAGAAGGTGAAAAGGAAAAGTTGTAACTTCACAGTTGATTTTTTGCCACGTTTACTTTTCTAAATAGAAAAAAAGTAGTCATCAAGTCATAAGACCCACTGCCGTAGTCCTCATCGCCGTACGAAAAATTTACGAACTGAGGCAAAGTAAAAGTTTTAAGTCGTAGGGAGTAGTGGTGAACATGCCCATCTGTGATAAAAAGAATGAAAATAAGAACTCAAATCCCACGGCAATTTCCTTCTCCATTCTACTATGTGCCACACTATGGTTCTTCTCCAACTTTCTCCCTTTCCCTTTTCTAACTGGTGAAGATAATTATAGAAAAACTTGATTTGAGTTAGACAAACTAAATACAAAAAGTTACTTTCATTCCATGTCATTCTTCTTTTTCTGCAAAAGAGAAAGTGAAACGGCGGAAGAATGAGTTTGAAAGTGAAAGTTACATAGTTTCTCCGAAATTTCTTGAGATGATGATGAAGAATGTCCACAGAACAGAAAGAAATTTTTAACGATATTTCTTGCATTAAATTTGCATAAACTGAATTAATTGCTTCCCCGTCAACTTATTAGATTTAATGGTGGTGAAGTAGGTACTCTCGGGTAGTAGGAATTCAATTTGCCTTTAATGAAACAGATTGTCCATTTTATCGTTGAAAGTTGAAACAACTTTCTCCTTTAAGTTCTCCTAATTCATTTAGGAGTTGTTTCTTTTGCCTACAAAAGGGGCTTTCAAATGGTCATTGGATTACTGCAGTGCGGTTTAATGGATCCCTAAAGGATTAAAAGAAATGTTCTTAGATTTGGCAAGTTTGGGATTTATTTACGTGGTGGGATTGATTTGGGGTTCTTAATTTGACCCAATTGAATAAGCTGCAATTTTTGTTAGTGAAGTGAAAGTAAACAAGTTCCTGGAGAAATGGCTCCACTGTTCGATTCAGTATAATTAAGTGGGGACTGAGGAACAGTAATTTCAATTGAAGCGTTTCAACTGCCTGTGGAGATTTGTGTGTGGACCGTCGTTAAAAATAATTACAAGTTTTCTCTCTCTCCAACAAATGTGTGGAAGTAGAAAAGTTTAATGTGTTTGTAAAACCCCATAAAAATATCAAAGGTGAGATAAGACTGGTGGCAGAGAGAAAGAGTGAGAGTGAGACGGAGAGAAAGTTTAGCTTAAAGATATTTATTAAAGGGGCCAGACGGGACGCACACAAAGACTAAAGTAAATCCTGTCCTGTTGGTCACGGTGGACGAACACAAACGTGTGGTTACTGGGTCTTTTCTTTAGCAATCCAAAAACTTGTAAGTGGACCGTCATGTTGTGGTCACACAAATTCGTTACTTTGGTGCAAGTTTTCCCATGTCTCTTCTTTTTCATCTTACATCACATCGGCCTTTCTCTTTCTCTCCTTCGAGGATATATAGACTTTTTAAGACTTTCAGATTATACTCTCAGATCAGACCTTTCTCTTCCTCTCTCTTGAGCTATGTTTACTCAACAAATCTCAATCCTCCAATTGCGGCCACATACATACGCACACACTTTTGAATGGAGCTCTTTCAAACCAAAGGATCTTTCTCTCGAACGAGCTTTGCTTTACTTTTACATACCCCAAATATGTTCGACCATATCCAGCTTAAGTAAAGTTCAAAGAAACAAGTCTCATGAGTCCATTATTCTCTAGTCTGAATTTCAATCTCAATTTGTCAGTACTGGGGTAAACCAAAGAGGAGGAAGGGAAAGCAAACGGACTCCTTCCTTCTTTGAAATCAAAAGTATCGAACTAGAAACAGTGTTATATAAATAAATATATCGGAAACTTAAGCATCAGCATGCCTCACTTCAGAAGACGAGGACATGTAAATACAATTGATGACTGATTCAATGGAATTGTGGTTACCTATGTCCGATTCCGCTCTACCTCAAGTTTTGTGAATCAACGTTATATAAATTTCCTTCATCCGGGTAAACACAAACAAAATTCAAAGATTGACTAAAAACTAGCATCTTCGTTTATCCAATCCACGTGTGCATATATATTGACTGATGATGTAACGACTTCATCAGGACATCAATTTCAATTTGTTTTTTTTGTAACTGGTCGGAATTTGTAAGCAGGTGGAATCTAAATCGTAAAAAATGAAGAACGCGGCGCAGTTTCGCTCTTCGGTTCATGCAAATGGTTGTAGGTAAGGCATAATAACAGAAATTAACCGAGTACAATGCAGTTTCCACTTTCCTTCTTGTGTGGAACATTGGCGGAGAAACGAGAATGCAAGGAAAGTTTAGACGACTTCGCACTTTCACAACTACACAACTAAAGCAAAGCTCCAAGTTTGATCAATGTCCGATAAGTACTGTTCCTGTAGTTCCTATTCCAACTAAAACTTGCATAGACACTTCGAATTTTGAACATCCGATTGGGTTTCCTCCCCTCTGCCTCTTTATTGAACTGGGAATGGTTCCACACCCACTCGTCTCTCAAATCCATGCAAATAGAGCCGCCACAAAGTAAACAAAGTAGAGGAAGTGATAAGGTGGACAAAGTGAACTGAAGCATGGGAAATATAAATTGTTCTTTGTAGGTAAGGAACGTGTATCTACAACCACACCAACCCATGTTTTCCCGGTATTTCCTCGTTAATCTCCGCCTGGCACGCTTTTATCTTGCAAACCTTTGTCCTCACGGGATGCCTGAATATGCACACATTAAAGAGATACCTATACGTCTTTCTTTCGAAAATGGTCACAGGGAAATGAAAGGTGGTTGGCAAAAGAAAATGAATTGATACTCAGAATCATACCGCCTTAAGACCATAGGTATTAGTAAATCTTGGCGAACAAACCTCATGCTGTTGAAAACTACAAAAATTCTTTTATAATTGGATGTTTTTGCACGGATAAGGAATCACATGTGTATTTGCCACATTACATTATGACTTCCCCATGCGTATTATTTAATACGCACAAAAAAGGAAGTGTCGTGTCTAACCGAAATTGAGTTCTGCCGAGTTGTGCACGTTTTTAAATGCAAATTGACTGACGCTCAGGCAGGTTCTTTTTGGGTTTCTTTAATTTACCCCTCAGAGAAAGAACCCAGGAAGGATAAAAGGAATATTATAACTCTTTTGATATCTGTGTCGCATGTCACATTAACCAACCACCAACCAACCACCTCCGGACGGGACAGGGTAGAACAAAAGCCTTCAAAAGTTTCCTTCCGGACGGGTGACTAAATTGCGAACGGCAAAGATGGTAATGACAGTGACAGGATGCCATTATTTTCCTCTCTCTTCTTCTGAGTGAATAGTATTCAAATTAGTACGTCAATAATGAGAACTGTGTGATAATCCTTCCAAGTGTGGAAAATGACACGTTCATCCAATGTTCTTTTTCATGCAAGACGTGCTTTCTTCATCATATTCAATCACAATCACCCTTTATTGGAAGGGTTTTAAATGCTCAGTTCTTGTGTCATTTATAAGGTATCATTTACAGCCTATTGTACATTTGCTTAAGTTAAATAATTAACGTTGTGTTGAAACGTGATGGCAGATAAAATTGTATTCTGTGAAGCTTCAGGTGGTGACGATCTTTTATAGAAATTCTGTTGGTGAAACATAATTCAAATTGAAATAAAATCTTGGGCTTTGAATGATCTTAATGTGAATGTTTTTGACACTCGTTTTATGTTGAAAGGAGACTGGTACAAAGAATTTTTGATGATAAATGAAAAAGCTCAGCTTTCCTTCCTTCCTGAATAACAGCAGCAGGGACTTTTGAACCTACCTAAGGTAATTTAATTCCTCTTGATTATATAACATGGATACAAATACAAACCCTTTTGCAGCCTTTGGCAAAGGAGAAAGAGGGAACTTTACTTTATTTAAGCCCAACGAAACGACCTAGGCCCTGGATTAGACCAAGAGAGAAGCCATATAATAAATCTTGAACTTTTACATCTGAGTTGGTTTGGTGGGGTGTGACTACCTTTGCCTTGTAAGTCCTTTGGTAGTGGAAATTGAATAGAATATTTTAATTAAGAAGTGCTCTTTTATCCTCCCCATTTGACTCATGCAATCAAGGTGCGATTATGACATGGCTCGGATGGAGTAATGGAAGTAGGTATCTTTCCTGCTGAAATGGTATATCACCTCCTTAGCTTTCAGGCACATTTAGAAAGTGGACTCACTCACCGGAAAGGGTGCATGGATGATGAAAGATGAAATTAGTTCGCATGACTGTCCCACAGTCAGTTGGAAAGTGAAATATATGTTAATTCTGAATTATAATGCAAATTAGCTAGGTTAAGTGCTCCAGAGATGAACGTTCCCAAGTAAGCGACATGCATTCTCATTAAAGCATATGAATAACGTATGTCTACAGTTTTATTGTTAGCGAATTTTACCTTTTGCATTGTGGAAGGCTCTCGTTATGCGAATCACAATAAAATAATAAACATACAATGCGCAAAAAAGATCAAGAAATATTAGAGAAGTAGTCTAGCCCTATAACATAAATCTGACGTTTCAATTGAAAAAGTCATGAAAACGACAAGGAGAGAAAGTCACAAAAATGACGTCAACAACTTCCTGTTTGCTTTTAGTAATTCCATCAACAACTGTTAAAGAATGAATAGAAATATTGATGAAGTCAAGAAAAAACAACCTTTTGAAAGGTAATCATAAAAAAATCTTTGAAAAGAAATGTAATGCTTCCTTGTTAAAAGACTTCAGCCAGCTCAAATGAAATAGAAAGAAAGTACATAAAATATGAGTTTCAAACAAGCAAGTACGAAAAATATAGAATGCTTTTTCCAGTTTTCGCCAATCTTCCACAAAAGAAAGGGCGTAGTATTCCATGATTTAGTGACAATTCGCAGGGAAGTTACAAAGTTACATAACCAATTAATTGAGACATCTTTTGACTTAATTTGATAGTGTATTAAGATTAGAAAATGTCTTGGTCATTACTCTTCTTTCGATGTTGACTGTTGCGTTACAAGATTGATTGTGAACGATCCAATTAGTATAAGGCAAGGAAGCCGGCTTCACTGGATACACGATAGAATAATACATTAAACTAAACAGACGTGAACACAACACTAAAGCAAGTTTTACAGACGAGGAAAGGAAAGATGAAGAGATTTGATCGTCAGACACAACCAGCTTTCTCCTCCCAGAAGAATGCGTGCTCAAACACTCAAGGAAGAAAATGCCGAAAAACTTTTTCATTTATACAATGTCACTCACTTTATCGGCAAAAGGGTACTAAAAGACTTTTTATAATGCTGTTGAGTGGGTGGATGTATATCCTAAGAGAATCCTATTCCGGTGATATGATTCCTTCCTATGTTTACTACTACACGTATCAAAAACGCTAGCTCTTCAAATATTATACTTTTATTGAGAAATGAACTATGAACATAAACCGAAGCTTGCTTTATTAGATGCTTTACAAACTGTTTTTCCTCTCTCTTTTTGTGTCCTACCATTTAAAAAAGGAACCTGATTTAAGACAAACATTCAATAAAAGTCATCGTTTTTAGGGTAACAAAAAGTGTACGTCCTTGTCTTTATGAAATATTAATGTACCATTAAATAAAGGATCAATAGCTGTTGGAAAACTCTGCAACGTGGATTCAGTAGTAACTTTCAGTTCCTTTGGTGTATCTGAATGAATTTCACTAGCAATTAATTGCGAAAAGCTACAATTATTAATACCTCTAATTTAATATCAACAGCAGTGAAAGTTTGTTAGTCATTAAATGGTACGGTAGAGAAAGTTGTTCCAGTCGACACGAATAAATGGGAATAAGGAATTGAAAAGACCACACTTCTTTGAATGAATGATACATTGTTTCCTTCGCCGCACAGGGAAATTATTAAAAGAGAAACTCCATTATTATTATCCATCCGCAAACTGTGAAGTGCAAGAAGTGTTTGACACCTTGAATTTTACTCTTATAGATAAAATGCTATTTTCCCCTGTCTCCGGAGAGAAAGCATTGAAATGAACGCCATTTCTCTTATAGGTACTGAAGAACTGACGGTTCGGCTCTGAATTATGGGCCATCATTTGCAAAAGCACCACAGCATTTATTCACCTGGTTGTTCCTGATAAAATGAAGTGACTGACTGAAGTGAATTTCTTCCAAGAAAACGAGACCGCGACGTAGTTTAGTTTAGTCTCTAGTCTAGTTTCTCTTGGTGACAGTTTGACTTCCTTTTCTTTCCGTTGAATAGCTACCATAACAAACCAGGTGCCGTAAGGTACCAATTTACAGCCCATATTGTTGCCTTTGAAAGGGGAAAGCTCTTTTACAGTTGAAGTAGTTAGATTGGAATTCATAAGGGCTTATCTAAAGCCACCCAGACGGGGAGGAAAACAAACGACGCTACACACAAGGACGGGATATCCCTCACTTAATATATAAACTCTGGCTCAATTTCTCTCCCACTTACTTTCTTTGAATACATTTCCCTTCCTGGACTCGATGAGACATATAGATACCAAAGGAACCAAAATAAAATGAAACTATATATACGGTGGGTATCTAAAGCAATATTACAAAGTATGTAGGTACAAGTATAGTCCATGAGCTTATGCAACTGAGTTTCTTCACACTTTCTCCCATAACTTGCCTTCTTCCTGTTTAAATCTACATCTCAATTCACGCACATACACTTCCCATACTCTTTCTTCTTCCACTTCAACTGCCACTTACTTTGGCCCATTTTGTGGAAAGTAGGACTTGCAAAATGTCTCTCTTTCCCTCCTTCACACACGATACCTACACAAGAAACCTCACTTCCTCTCACGCATTTTACCTTGGTTTTGGTTTAGCCCCTATTTTGTAACTTATCGAATAGAATTGGCTATGGTGGACACACAGTCAGTATCTTCACAGTCTTTTAGAGAGAGAGAGTAAAAATCTTTGTATAGTTTATGGCAGAGTGCATGTGAACAAGAGAGAGAGAGAAAGAGAGAAACGATATGTTGAGAGTGGAACGTGTGGTCATGACATTCCGGTTGGTTGAATAAGTCCTATTGCAAATAAATCCTCTGAGTTATGACCTTCCTTCCACTTTTAACATTTGCATTTCACGTTTCAACTTCTCACTTTCACTCCTCTGTGAAAACCAAAGAAAGACTTAAACGGAACCAACCAAAACCAAACTATCAAATCACTTGCAAACAAACACACTCACACACTTCCATTCACGCATTGACCCAGTCCTTCAGTTCATTTCATCCTGCCATCTTGTACCACTCTAAAAACCCTTCCGAAAAGTATGTATGGAAAACCCTAGTCAAGAGGAAATAAATCTTTCCCACTTCCACTTCCAGAGGCTGAATTAAACTTTACTTTGCCAGGATAAGAAGATATTATTACATGGAAACCTTCTAACCTACCAAAACCACAGACTTTGAGAAGACTGAAACATCCGTGATTATACAAACAAGCCCATCTCCACCATTTTAATATACAAAGTTATCCAATCTGTAAATAAATATTGTAAATTCAATAAAACAACAACGACTTACCGGAGGGTGAAAGCAATCGGGGCCAACTGGGATGAGTTGAGTTGGAAAAGTCCTCTTCCACTTTCTCCGTGTATAGAGGAATGTGTAGATACCTACGTTTCTTGAATGTCTTTATCAATTGAATCTGCACTTTTTTTGCTGAATAATTCAAACACACTGTTCACACTCAATTTGAATGTATTCAATTCCCAATTGTTTTAGTAGAGCGGATCAAGCGATTATAAATTACGTTCACTTTGCCCTCGGATAAGCGTCACACTTTTTTTCCTTGCTTCCGTTTTATTTTTTCTACACAAAACTTTATATAGTTTGCCTTCCTGGTCTTCTTCTTTGGCATTCAGTGTTCAGTTTCAATTGTGAGAACGATATACTTTTTTGTTACATTTGAAACTTGAATTTCGTACTTTTTCTCAATTCAGACGACGTAACTTGACATACGGACGTGTGTGTAGATAAGTGTAACGCAACAGTTTGAAGTATATTGTATTGTATTGTAATTCCCACGTGGATACCTTTCTGAATTGAGTTGCACAACTATTTATTTTTTCCGTGTCCTCCTCCTACTGTTTCAAATAGTTTCATATCAGTGAAATTCTTTCACGAACTGAATGTAGGTAGGCATTCATCCACTACTGTACTTGAATTGAATTGAATAAAACGAGTCCAGCAGGAAATCCTCTTCTTCTGCCACTACATTACTTAAACTGGCACCTTGTGCACTTTGAACAATGGGTTCAGAAGAAGAAGTGTGTCTTCTTGATGACAATAACAATGATGTTATATAAAACTGTCCAAGCAAGCACAGGGTGTAACAATTCGCACACAATTATTATCTACAATAATCCATTAGGTACTAATTGTTCTTGCTAAATGCCTATGCAAAGTTATTCCATTCAATCGATTACACAAACTACAAACTTTGAGGTTTGGTGGTGCGAAGTAGTGATTAAATGTTTGATTAATTGTTCAGACATACAACCATCCAAGATACTATCTTTTGCCACCTATTTATTTAGATAGAGGAAGGAATCTCTGGTTCCCTTCCCTGTTGAGAATGAGAGAATCACAAGAATGTTCAACTAATTAGCAAATTACAAACTTGTTCAACTAACTGCATCGTTTATTTGCTAATTTAATAATAATTCTCTCTCGCTTTCATAACACAAACAACAACTACACCAAAACCACAAGTTTGGATACATCCAAAGCAATTCCCAAGATGTGAGATGCTTTTGCTCTATATTAACTTGACAACAGTGTACCGTGTACCACAAACTCTCTACAAGTTAGTTTTTAGTTTAGTTTCTGTCTCCTACATAAAGAAGATTGATTCGGTAATGGGATTTTATTGTGAGCTTTGGTTCTGCTCAGCAGTAGGCAGTAACAACAATAATAACAACGTTCCAGAAGAGCGTTGATTTTTGGAGGAAAGAAGAAGGGCAATAACACTCACTACTTCACATTTCACATGAGAATTCTCGAGTTAAATTTACTTTTGCCACCAAAAGTAATTTTGATACGGACAAACTTATTCAGACAACGACGTTGGTGATGAGCACATGAACAATCCTTATATTTTATGATTGGAAGTAACGAGTTGTTGGGTTCACTTTCGCTGTTAATAAACCCAGTCAGTTTTCATTCATTTAATTTTTATATCACGGCAACTTTTCCCTTGTGTAACTTGCAAATTTTACGGATGTGAATCAGATGAAAATTGTGAACTTCCTTTCGTCCCAACACCTTTACTGCTTGCCAGCAAAGAAAAAAATACAGGCGTAATGAATTACTCTTGATTAGTCAGTTGAGAATGTTATGTTGCCTCTTATCAAATCTGAGACTCGTGGGAACTAAGGAAAGTTTTATATAAAAATTGGTATGATGATTTCTTTGGTAAGGTGATGTTTAATCAAGAAAATAAAATGTGCGTTTTAACTTTTTTTTATATAAAATTGTTCCGAACGTGTGTGAGACACTTTTCTTATTCCTGCGTGTTGGTAGAAGAGAAATAATTGGGCACCCCGTCCTTTTCAACTCAGAGGTCTGAAAGAGACTGAAGCGTAAACTGGCTTCAACTCGACTCTGATGTAGATATTTTTCCCCTTCGTCTCTGGCTGTGGCTGCTGTAGCAACTTCGTTGTTGTAGAGAAAAACGAAAAAGAATATACGGCTTCACTGACTCACAGGTTGTGGAAGTGCAATGGCAGGAAGGGGTAGGTAGACAAGGCAGAGGAATTGTGTTTGTTGCTGAAGGTAAGTTTGATGCAGATTCTCATTATGAATGAAACCTGGATGTGTAAATAATGTAATGTTAGGTAATGTAATGTGCTTTTGTGAATAATGGTAAAGTGTGGTTTATTAAATTGTATCGTTACACTAATTTGTTGCGTTTTCTGTGGTACTACTTTTTTGCAAGTTTTGCCGGATTTGAGTAAGTAACCAGGAAAATAAATTGAGTAAATAAATGCATCATTTACCTATGTTTAACACGAAATTCACCGTTTGAATTTTTCAGCAGGGATAAATCATGCAGTCCAGAGGATATTTCATAAATTGCCCAGACGACTAACAACCCTTTTGTAAAAGGAAATTGATTTTTAATGACTCATTGTTCGACCTAAATATCCAAGTAACATGTTTGAGTTGGTCGTTGTTTCCATTGCCAATGCCTGGGTCGCAGACTACAATCGGTTATAGAGTTTAGTCATCGCTTCGAATTTCAATTTTTAGAACTGTAAAAAGAATTACAAACTTAAAAGTGTTTAGCTGGAACAATGGAACAGGTAAAAATTGTTTATATTCAGCAAATGAAAATAAAATAAAAATAAAAATTTCACAGTTTGGATGAAGTCATGCACTTCAATATCTACCAAAGTCAACTATCTATCCTTCTCCAGGTTGACAACTGTGGTACACATCATAGGATACCTATGTTTAATACAACGGGGACTAAAACCAGTCAAACACAAAGCCTGGAAATGCAGTCGTTACACATTTCCCAGTCATCAAAAAGCAGCAGTCATTACATCCGGTCTTGGAACTTAATGTTAACGAGCAAAGGGCGCACCTGAGCCTGGCTTCCTTTAATTCAATCCAACCAAAAATGAATCAACAGAAGTGGTATGGTAATGGTGGTAACCCCATTAATGAGACTTCACCCCACAATGAATGAACGAATATCCGACCAACAAAATTGTATACTGCCGTTGTCCGTCATCACTTGTATCAGCAAACCATCGGGTTCAGTTCATAGGTAAAAATTATTTAAATCCATTCCCCTCCTCCTTTCCTCTTCCGTTATGAATTGAAGGAACTGAATGCAATAATTTAATGTTGCTGGAAGCCCATGAAAAATTGTTGGGGTTCAACATTCACTCTATTCAGACCTCATTTACCTACCTACCCACTTTCCCCTTTAATAAACCCTGTTGAATAAAATTCATGAGAATATTGGTGGGCAACCCACGGATCTAATGATAATTCAGCAATGATGATTATCGACCGTAGGCAAGGCTCCATCAATAAGTGCACCTGTACACACAAACGTACAGTTTGTATTTGCAACCCTCATTTCTATATTTTACCTGTCAACTTTTTTATCTGCGTACTACAAGTGAAGAATTATTAGTGGGGGTAATAATAGCAAATTAAACCATAATGATTTGCCATGAATGACATTACATTACCTCCTTGATAAGTACGGGCTTAAATATTGTGGGAACAGAGAGTGTAAGCCCGGAAGTGGTGGTACCACCCAAACCAACATCATCAAGTGAGAAAAGGAAAGCAAATGAATTTAGAGTCAATCGAAGTGGAAAAACATGATCTCTGGGATCTTTTCTATGGCAACTCTCGGCTTGTAGTTTGTTGTCTTTTCTCCCTTTCTAGGACCAACCAACCAAATAGTTGTTTTCCCGTTGAATTATACTCTTCTATGCTTGGCAGGCCTTCGCTCCTGTTTGACGAGAGCTGGAATTTGGATGAATGTCATGTTATGCAAATTGAAACAAGAAGGCCTGCTGCTTGCTATTGCATTGTGTATAGAGAAGAGAAGAAGAGGTGCATGCCAAAGCAAAGCGATGAATGTTGGCTCATGGAAATAAAATTGGATTGAATCTGGAAGTGCCGCTTGAGGAGTGAGGAGTCCAAACTGCAGAAAAAGGAAATCGAATTTAGGGAAAGTAGAGATCTCCAAGTTAAAACAGGAGACGAAGCTGTTGTTGGTCTCTTTTGGAATAAGTTTCTAAAGAACGGAATGAGGGACATTACATTGCATTAGGCTACTTCGGCAAGTGATCTTCCGTCTTTTACAATTGCTGCCATGTCTCCACCACAACACATCTCTAAACGATGACATTGGTAACCATGAGGAAACTGAGACATGGTAGAAATGAAGAGAAGAGAAAGTAGTCTTCTTCTTCTTGCTGAAAGTCAAATATCGCCGTAAATAAAGCAAAGAAGTAAATATGTTGCTTCCTCTGCCCGCAGCATCACCAGCAGGCGAAGAAAGGCATGTAATAAAATACGTGCATATGTTTGCTAGCAAGCCTAGCGTTGTTTTGGCTCTCGTGAAAGAAAACTTTATAAATTTTTGAAGGGTACAATAAACTTGTGACATGACTGGCCACATTTAAATATTCCATTGTTTTACACATTGCGATAAATTTTTTTTGCAAGGATTCAAGCTTGTAAAAGAGACGGAGAGTTGGACCGTGCTTTCTCTCTCTCAAGAAGAACCAACTTAACTTTCTCATACATACTTGTTTATGTGTGCATACTGATTTTATTTTATGGATGGATGTATAAACAAACTTTGTGTGAAAGTCTCTTGACTGATGACAACTGGAACTGGGCAGTGGACATGAAAGAAAGAAGTTGGCAGGCAGATGCGGCGGTATTCTTCTTACGCACAATGTGAATGGCATTATCGTTGAAAGTGTTGTGACAGTACTAGGAAAGGAAACTGGCACCAAATTCTTGACTTTCACTGCCAAAAGTTAGCCGACGACGGTCCTCAAGTACGGCTGGTGCGAAGGGCTATCAACGCATTATTATGACAGCCACAGCAACCATGCATGTTTGTTGTTTGTCATAGCAAAATTGGATGCATGATATTTCTTTTGTCGATTGTATTAAGATAGCAGTGTGAAAGGTTGGTCAAGAACGTTAACAACCTTGACTGTCTATTTGTCATTTAGGTGGTCCATCAAACTTCCAAAGTAAAACGCAAAATTTGAAGATTAGTTTGTATTCGTTTGAATTCCAACGCACTTTTTGTATTTTCATGGTTGGAGAAGGAGAAAGGGTGAAAGGCAATTCGGTGGTACAAAGGTTTTTACAAAAAAGTCTTTCATACGCATTATATTCACATCAAAATTCATTTCAATTTCAACTTTCTTTACTATGCATGCGAGCCAATTACCCTTCAAAAACTTCAAACGCATATCGTTCCTTTGGACCTTAGCTCTCTGAATAAAACATGATGTTCAGTCAGAAGATGGAATAAAACGGAATGAAGTATTTTAGACTCTGATTCAATACAGTACAGTAAAGTACCTTTCATTTCATGCATGTGTGGAAGGAAATGAGGCTGCTGAAGAGAAGAAGGGATCTGGATCTCTCTGGAATGGAATTGAGAGAAAGGGTACCTAACCTAAGGCAAGAAATAGGAAGGATTAGATTAACACATAGAAACTTTCTATTTATTTCGTATTCCATACAACTGAGTTGAGTTGATCCTTATCCTCCTCACTCTCACACTTGCTTTTGCTTATTTCAATTTTTTAATCCCCATCACATCACCATAAGCAATCATCAAATCAAGTCAACTTTACTTTGGAAACTACACAGATCTCACCCGTCACAGCCAACTGCTTCATTCAATCCGTTTGCGTTTTACAATTTAAATGTATCCAGCTCATCGCTTTCTGTTTTGTTTTTGATTAAATTTTGAGTTGTTTGAGATAGGGTGAGAAAAATCGTGGCCATCAAGCTTGGCCTATGGAGCAAGGGGTAAAATTGTATACTGGAGGATTATGTGTGCGTTATGACAACATATCATGGAAACCTATTACACGAACTTCTCTGGTAAATATTGTAAACTACAAGCCTGTAGAATCATCATAGCCAAAAGTGATTGACAGAAGGTTGTTATTGCAGTTGTTATGTTGCCATGAATAAGCAAGGGAACACAGGACATGAAATTAATCTTTCTTTCTTCTTCCGCTCGCTCTTGTACAATTTATTTTATAGAGATCATGAATGGAATCTCGCCATATTCCTCATTTTCGTTAAGCTCTATCATAGGTGAAATAATTGTAAATGTATAGCTGCCCTGAGTGTAAACTCATCCAAACCCTACCCAAAGGCTCTGCTTGGCCCTTGGCTTGGAACGATTGTCATTACCTTTTTAGTAGAAATTTTCCAAGAATTTTAAGTTACCTGCTAGAGACAGAGAAAGATGTGATGTCATTGTCAATTTAAATTGGAAAGCAAAATTTTCTCACGCCATTTACTTGAAATCTTGCCTTAGCTTGTAAAAATTATTGAATTGGTGGTCAAGACAAAAGTGGTACAGCTCGTTTTTGTTTCACTAAGGACCTGACTCTGACTTAATTTGAATTCTGCATAAAATAAAAGTGGTCAGGTAGTAAAGTTAAAATAAAAATTTAATGGTACTTGTTCACCTAAAGCAAGCACTAAATCATGTAAGGGAGGCCTTTACTCTTAATTCAATTTCTGACAACCAAAGCAAAGGTTTTGAAATTAGATCTCAGGGAAGATGAGTGTAAAAGTACCACTCTGACATCACCCACTTTACTTTATGATTTTTTATATATTTTATATTCCTTCGCCTTAAAGTTATTCCTAATAACAAAAACTCATCCGAGGGACGCACGTAACGTAGTTGAATGAAATGAAAAGTAAAAGCGTAAGCTTCTATTCTGGGAGAGATGAGAAAAGAAGATGAACAAATGGGCACTCTGGTCTAATGGACAGATTAGCTTCGGGCAATCTACAACGAACGATAAATACCAGCAACCTGTGTAAAGCAAAGCAAGGGATTTACCAGAATAAAATAGTACCTCTCCTCGGTCTTCTGACTTTGGACCTGGTGATCTAATTTTTGAGAATTTTTTAGCAATATAAATCCTCCCTTTCAACTTTTCAAGTCACAATTTTATTTGCTTCCATTTCCAACTTTTTCAATCAAGAAAGGGAGGAGGTGTCCTATCATCAGGATAACGTCAATTCCTTCGATTGAATAAGATTAAAATTCTATGAGTAAAAGATTCTCTATGCAGTCAATCTAATTTACTTCGCATGCATCATTCAATAAAAAAAGTGAGCACGTGAACAAAATCAATGGAATTTAAATGGCTGATCAAGGACTAGATAATTTCCCTCGTACTTAGTCACTTGTGAAAATATCTAGGAAGAGGATTGAGAGATTGAGATGTTGTGCAGAAAGCTTGTGTACAATTCATTCTTCTTCTTTTTTTATTCAGTCACATTGCATTCTTCTCTTGTATTGAATTAGCAACCCTTTTTATCAGGATGACACATGTGATGTGTGCATCAATCTTCAATTTTTAACTTGAACACTTAACCTGCCTATCTTTATTGACACTTCTTGTCAACTTCATTTAAATGAGATATCCATTCAGTCCTCCTAGGACAATCTTCACTCGAATACATTTTGAATAGAAGTTTGATGCATTAATGAACAATATGTAATCCATTATTAACCGTGGGGTTTTTGTCTTGTTGCCTACATTTAAGACTCAGATAGAATAGAGTTGTTTATAACTACAAACTCGGTTTTAGGATTGCCTACTTTCACTCTTAAGGCTCAGTTCCGGTTGTCTCTCCTCCTTAGATTCAATATCCTTATGCTAAAATTTGCAGATTCTGTTATGGTTGAAAAGGTAATTTTTGCATTCTATTTGCTGTCTCTTTCGCTGACTGGTGTACCAAATGGAATTATCAAATTGGAAATTATGTAATCGCTTCGTTGACTTGGAACGAATAATTGGTCCATAGTTTCTCATTGGAGGGGTAGAGAGAGAGAAACGAAGTGAATTCTGAATTAGAATTCTCCGTGGCATCTGTTTAATAAATGTATCACTTTCCATCATCCTTGCGATTGGAATTTCAGATGTGAACCACCGAACACAGAACGGTCATGCCAATCGAAATCGTAATGGCTACTTACTTTAGATTTTGATCTCTCCACAATGAACATCTATTACAAGGATCCTCTCTCTCTCTCTCTCTCTCTCAATTTCAAACAGTTGTAGCAAAAGTAAAAGTTGAATTTCTGTGGGTCCAAAGAGTGAGCGATCTTTTATCTCTTTTCTGAATTTGACTGCTCCATTTCCACCCAAAAGTACAAGTCAAGTTAAGTCAACCGACACCATTGGATCTTTCTCTGATGGGTATCGTATCTCCCTTTGCCCTATGTCCCTATCTTTCATTCCATCTCTCTGGGAAACCATTTGGCCAAAATCAAAAACCAATCCATGTCCCAGTCTTCTTCTTTATCCTTTTACACACTGCACTCTCCTCCTAAAGTCCTTTACTCCAGAGTCAGACACGTCACGCCACCACGAACTTTGGCAGTTTGGTTATGGCAGCAGAAGAAGAAGAATTTCTCATGTTTCCAAACGTCAATGAACGTAACAACTTAAAATGATACACTTTTCACGCAGACAGATTTATTTGCCTATCCTCTGAGTGCTGTCCAGCATAACAACGCTGCACTTCATCATCAAAACCTTCTCTCTTCTGGATGAAATAGACCCTGTCTTCCCTGTCCCTGTCTTCTTCCGAAACTTCAAAGGTTAAAACTTCCTTCATTCATTACTTAATCCAGAAGAGGAGAAAGTTTATCGCGCTATGAAGGCATGACGCGCATTTGCCAATCCCCTCCTCCTCCACTTGTCTATCTCTCTCCCGTAGTAATTATTCAAACTGTAAATTAAGTCCTATGGAATTTGCAGCTTGGTCAAAGGAAAGTCCTCCTGATATTCGCTTATATTTTCAGATGAACAACAAACCAGCAGACGGGATTAGATTTAGATATTTGAGTTAAAATCCAAAGCACCGTGTCCTCCTGCTAGCTCATCTTCTCCTTAGAGACCTGGTCTCCTATCAAAGAAAGGGAACAAATGGAGAAAGGTGAAAGGAATCTCAATCTGTGTGTGGACCAAGAAGAAGAAGAGAAAGAGAAAAGCATTACAAGAGACAAGATTTATGACCAAAAGTCTCCCTCTCCCCCGTAAGCAAACTGTTGTTTGGAGTTTCTTCCAAAGAGATTGCAATTTCCTTCTTCTCAAGTGAAAAAGCTGAATGGGAGGGCCATTGATATGCATGCAGTGACTCAGTGACACAGTTTCTCTAAATCCTCGAATCGTGACCTTTATCCCGTTTAACTCTTTCCTCTCCACTTTTTCTTTTTGCCAAAAGCAAGGAGGAGCAGAGTAAGACTTCACTTTAACTGCTTGATTTGATACGATATGATGATATGATATTACACCGATCTGCACACGGCATCTAAAAAAGGAAGAAAATGAGGGCTTGTGAATGTGAATGAATGCATCATCCTGCCATTCGACTGACGGAATTCTTCCTTTCTGTGTAGCTTTGACAAGATAACAATGCATATGAGACTGATTGATTTCTCGATCGATTTATGAAAAAATCACTCATAGTCAAAGGAAGTAGGACTCTGACCGATGATGATACAGTTTGATATGAGTTATGACGATTATAAAGACCTCATTGAAGATGAAGACACTTCTTTCACTCGAAAAGAAACCATTTAGCTTGTCAAAATGCAAGTTACTCACATCCATAAAATCGTTCCAATTAACCCACATGTGTGACTTGAAAAACCAAACATTGACTTTGTCTCTTGAGGACCTCGACAAGGGACTGGGATGACATGTTTTTTCTGAGACACTTGATACAATTTTTAACTGCATGACTGCTCGGTTACATTTTGTACATGACAACGTTTTGCTTGGCATCAACAACTGGAGGAATTTCCCAGGAAGTGGGGTCACTTGCAGTTGCATTCTCACATCTCTCTTAAATTTTGTTTTGGTTAATGAGTGCTATTTAAACTTGACAGATGTTTA
>JAQIWU010000822.1:0-21332 GCA_034696445.1 Isotomiella minor | reverse complement strand
GGGTATTCGATGAGACAACCCGACTTTACAATGCAAAGAAAACAATCCCTTGCATCCTTTTGTTCAAATCCTTACTGAATTTCAAAACGGTTGCATTTGCATTTCCAATGACAGTAAAGTAAAGTACTGTTGACTTTGGATTAGACAAAAAACTTGATTGTTGAGCTAAATGAGTAACAAAAGGGTTTCATTCGGTTCTACAGTTTGTTGGAAGTTCACGACGAAACCGAGACCTGATTTCCATCCTATATTCCTCTGAAGTCTAATTCTGTCCTATGTCACTCGCGTGCTGCAATACAATTAAGCAATCTAATCTGCTCACCTTTGCTCAACAGTGGGGATATGGGATGTCTATTAAACCAAAATCAGATCCGTGGAGCTAACAAGTCTGAATGTGTACTACTTTACTTTAAATGTCACTTCCTGTCATGTTTCCAGAGGCTCACTTCCTGACATGCGACAATCAAGAGAAAAATAACATTGCGCTGGACACTCACACTCACGGCAGTGCAAATAATAATAATAATAATAACTACTATAGATAGGCAATGCCACACGCCATACACTGTTCCTTTTGTTTGCACAATCGAAGTAGCATTTAACCTCTAAAATCATCAAAAAAAATATACAAAAACGTGCAAAAAGTGTGCGCTTTTTGACAAGAAACTTGTATAAGTGTATCCAGTGAGCGTGATGAGGCAATGTCAAAATAGAAGGACATGGTATTTTGATGATCTATGTAACTCTATTCCTAAAGGTTGGGTGATGTGCGGAAATATATTATTCTTGCCACAAGCCTATATTTATCTATACGTTTTCAATGAAACCAAACCACTTTTGAATTGTAGGCGTGGAACGTGGCTTGGAGTCAACTCAGGTGTGTGAAAGGGATGCCGATAATCTTACCTTTTTCTTCGGCAATCGCCAGAAGGAAAACTGTGATAATTCTGATGAACTTTGAAGAAAGTTTATAGGAAGGAGGCTTGGCTGGCTGGCTGAACGGTTTCCTGCTGGGTGCTTAAACTTGTCAGACGAGGAAAGTAAAGTGTGGAGACCTTTTTAGCTTCGTGAAGTGGGAGCAGTGTCTGGGACTGGGCCAAACACTTGTCACTCTCAAATACGACGAGAATATCGATATTTATTTTATGCAGTGGGAGGCCACGCGTGGCATGTCGTTCCGACTGCTCGGAGGTTTGGAGGAAGAATAACTACACGTTCTCAAGCTCAGGCGAGAGCAAGTGAGGCTTTTAACAACTTCCATTCACTCCAAACATTTCTTTACACACTTTTAGCTTTGGCTCTCGACTTGCCTCTTCTTTCTGCCTCGCCTGCTTCTCATCCGCATACTCATTGCTTGGTTTGGTTTGGTTTTGGAGGCTCGTGTGGAGCTGAGACTTGCCTTGATTTGGCTTGTCTGGTGTTAAAAAGTATTTCTGCGAATGGACGATGTGAGGAAAATAAGTGGGTGATGTTATTTGTTTGTAACGCGAATTCATTTGGATAAAGCTCGTCATGAACTGAAGAAAAGTGTGGCATGTGCCAGGGCAAAGACTTTTCTTTTCGGAAAAGGAATTATTATTCATTTCTTGCAATATGCAAATCAAAAGGTTTGGTTTTAATTTCTCAAACCAGCGATAGCGACAATATGTACTGGACTGGGAGATCTTGAGCTTGCTTGTTATGAAATACTTGTCAAACTTCTTGACTGGACTCAAAAGTTGATTGGCAAATAGAATTTACTTGACTTTAGACTTGCAACAAAACCACATTACTCATCACCTATTGAAATGAATGGAAGCATGTAACTTTCTCCAAAGACACCGCCTACGAATATTTAAGTCTTGGAAATAATTCTTCTTCCAACAACATCGTACGTGCATACATAGTAATTAGATACATGAGCAGTTTTAAAAGAAGCAAGCAAAGCCAGGAGCCATTGCCATTATCCTTTGTAGTCATCTCATTGCCAGGTTCAAGTTTGCCTTTCATGTTTTTTCCGAAAAGAGGGTGTATTGTTAACCGATCCCAGCTCAGGTACAGGTACAGCTATCTAGATACCTTACAGCCATAATGAAATTGAGACAAGTCGAACATAACAGGAGGAATGAATAAAGGTGTCTTCATAAATCATTGATCTTCTTCTCCATCCTCGCACTTCATTTAAGTGTTTTCGCGTGCTTCCTCATTGGAATGCATCAAAGAGGAAGATTCACATTCGCAGCAGAAGCGGTGACTTGCTGTGAATGAATTTGTAATAAAAAGCTTGATGATAATGAATTGAATGCATGATGGTTGAAAACATCTTTATGCCTTTTTGATGGATAAATCAACACAATGCCAACAACGTCTCACTGTGCCTGCCTTGGATGATTTGATTAGCAGTTAGTGGATGAACATGTTTGTTAAACAGTAATGACACCACTTCATTTTCATCGACGAGAGTGCAGCAGTCAGAGAGAATTGTTGCAGACGTGTGCAAGTTTAACTATTCACACACGCCGGGGCTAATCTCACTGTCCAATGACACAACAAATAGGCAAATAATAAAGTAATACAACGTATTTGGAAGCGAGGCGAGGTTGAACAGTAAGCAAGCAATGATGGCGATATGATGATGATGATGGTGTCGCGTGTAATGATAACAGAATACGTAATTAAGGGAATGTTGAACAGGAGGCTGCAGTTGCCCACAAGAAATACAATGGCAATGGAAGATATGGTCACCTTCCATCATTAAAACACAATGAATAGAGTGCGTGGATGGATATACAAGCAAGGATGATTCCTATCACCGTCTGATGATGATGGCACGTTTATCATATCCTCCATTTTGGTCGTGTGTGCGTTTTGCCACATGTGCCTATTCATTCTCCACACAGGACAGGTAAGTTGATACCGACATAGCTACAATTCGTGTAGTGTAATTATTAGAAAAGCGTCTGTAGGGAAAAGTTCCATTGCCACCTGTCGCATCTGTTTCATCTCATCTTTATGCATTTTAATTTGTAAATGCATACAATTTGCTACCTCAACAAAGCACGGATTTTTTACTTTTCTTCCGTCAGGTCCGCGTCTCTTGAACACGAAGTTCGATTGATGAACAAAAATCTCGACAATGAAATCGAAGTGGACTCTTGGATGCAACTTGGAGAGAGTTCTTTTCTCAATTCAATAATGAGGCTGTAGCACGGATTGGATTGAGACTGCTTTGCCAAGCCAAGATGAGATGGGTGGACAGCCAACAATAAATAAATGAATAAGTTATTTGTCCGAGGCACGCTTACTGCAGTCGCTTCTTGACTTCAGTAGCCTGTGAATGCATAGTAGTGGACAAAAAATGAAATCATGTTCCACGATTTTAATCTTCAATCTTACAAAAACCTAAACACTCCCTCCGACACGTCTTGCCTTCTTCTTCAGGCAGATGCGTTCTCAGCCATTTGCATTGCATTGTCTGGCTTCCAAGACTGCATCAAAGAATTTAAATGTTCAGCATTGGTTTTTTAACTTACAAATATTGACCTGTAAAGATGATTACAAAACATATTTGACAACCACTAACTACAGACAGGCAAGGCACGTGGTTATCTTGTTCTATGAATAGAAGAAATGTGAATTTCAAATTACTCAGAAATAGAAATGCCTGTTCCAATCAGCAATGGGGATGAAAAGGATTCAAAATGAGGGAGAGATTCAATTTTTTTTATTGTCAACAACCTGTGCAGGAGGACAGGTGCTGCATTGCATTCATTTCATTTCTAAAAATGTCGCATAGAGGATGAGAGTAGCAGATTTTACTAAAGTCATTTGCATCAAACACATTATGGAATCGAATGGACAACTCAGTAAAGCCCAAAGTAAGCGTGGAGATGAGGACCCCCGTTTCTAAAAATATCATCAATGATATTCATCAGAAGCGTGGATTCATTGTGATTGTGATTGAATCATTGAATTAAAATGAATCGTGCCACTTGTGCAAGTTGCAGAATGTTCTTTTAAAATAGACACATGTATCACCATCCAATTCAAGAATATGTAGGTATTAGTACTTAATGCAGCTTTCCATTTCATGGTCTTTGCCAGAAAGTCTCAAATACTCAAAAATGTTGCTTTTATATAATGACCCATTCGCCTTTTACCTTTACCGAATGTAAAAGAGTGGAAAGCACTTTCTTTATCAAGTAAAAGCACATCTACACACCTTATCTTTGTCTTTCGCTCCAGGCATCTTCCAAAGTACACTTGTTTTTTATTATTTTTTCGTGCTGTTCATTTCAAAAGGAATCTTTATGCTATCCAATTTAATCTAATCTTGAACACCTGTGCCTTCTCCTTGGGTCATATTTTATTTTATTAGTGCGAGGTATTTAGTTTCTCCAGCACCAAAGAAAATAGAAAGTTTCTAAAAGTAAAATGAGAAGCGATTGAGTCAGAAACTGAACTCGTCTAGCCTACAATTTTAATCTGTGAAGGCAGAAAGGGAAGCCATGTCTTTCTCCTTCCGTCCTGCTTTCATTTCCTCGTCCAAACAGACGACGAGATTGTGCTCAAAACCTAAAAAAAGGACTCGGTCGTGGTGGTGGTGAAAGGATGAGGGTGAAAGTTGGTTGAAGTTAGTGAAGCGTGGCTCAAGTCCTTCAATGTCATTGAGTGATGTGAATGTGAGTCTCGTCTCCTAAGCGGTGGCGTGTGGTGGTGTAGAGGATGCTGAAGAAAGTTCATTTTCTCAGCATCATGTATGTATGTGGGTTGACTAGGTATATATGTACCTACGCAGTCTGGTCTAGTCTTTCTCAACCTTTTCCTTGTGTCTGCTGCCTACACACTCACTCCAACTTTCTCCAGCTCCTATCTGCCCTTGTTCTGTTCATAGGAGAGAGGGTGCTGCTGCTATCGGGACATCAAGCAGTCCTATGGTGCCCTCAATCGCGTACGTAGTAGACCCAGTTACGCTGTAAATGCCTTTCCCCCACTAACTTCCTTCCTATCTGACGGATCGATAAGCACGTTGCCAAAAACCATGCTTCGATTCTCCGTCTAATCGCAACTAAACTAGGTAAACTATAGAATAGGTTCTAGATATGGTCTTCAAACACGAGTGGAAGGAATTCGATCTGTCTCTACCAAGACTTTCTGCAAATAACAATGCTCAGAAGAAAACGCAATAGCACAACCATAAATAGTGGGAGCAAGGGAGCCTTGGAAAGAGCCATGAAGTGTACAGAATTTGTCGTCGTCGTAGGCTGGAGTAGTAGAAGGGAAAGTGTGCTATAGTTTCTCTCCACTTCCGTACAGGAATTGTTCAAGTTTAGTTGCGAAACTAAAACTCAGCCAATCTATAGAGAAAGTAAAAGCACGCCTTTCCTACAAGTCGCGTGCCGGGTCGAGGTATATTTATTCGCCCTATTTAACTCTGTCCTCATGTCCGTGTGAGATATTGGCCAACCCAACTTTTCCTTTTCCTTTCCTTTCCATTCCAACTCGTGTTGTAATCTGTAACGTCGTTCCCTTTCTCTCCTCCTTCCCATTAAAACCTTATGTCGCTTCTCACGCTTCACTTTCGTGCTCCCGTTGAGTTTTTCGCAATTCCACAAGACATTTTACTCGACCAGAGCTTTACCCTTTTTAACCACAGCCCGTTTTGCAGAAAGACGGGAACATAAAAAATAGAATGGTAGCGTGTGCCAACTTCCACGGCGGAAGCAAAAGTTTTGGTCATGAGGGCAATATACGTAGTTGTTTGTACAGGATTTGGTTTCGAGTTGAATCACTGGTAAAATTCAAAGACGTAGGAAGGGAAGAAAAGAAAGGAAAACTACGTTGCGTTGCAGCATAGCATTCTATGGCTTTTACTGTTGCTACATGTTTCTACTACTACTACTACTTCTTCTACTACTTACTAATTTCTCAAGTTGCCCCTCTTACGGCTGTGGGCATCGATGAGTGGAAGCCACGCGTGAAATAATACTGTGACAGACGTCGCTAAAGATGAAGGATGAACAATAGTTAGAAAAATGGTTTGCAATTTCATGGTTGGTTTCTCTGTCCTAATGACAATTGCACGCTTTTTACTTCGGTTCTTTCATTTATTATGACAATGAAATCGCCGGTCACGTTTTACTTTCTGCCCCTATGCCGTCCATAATTTGTTCAACCCTATGATGATTGTGCGTAAGTATTTCTTTGTCAGCTTTCACAAAGATGGAGAAAAGCGTAATACTGGAGGATGATGACACCTGTATTAATCTGTATTCCTTGTGATTAATACATGGGTCACATTTCCGATGTTGAAGTATTGTAAATTGTAAGAACTTCCGAGTGTTTCCCACAATACCTGTGGCTTGGTGTAAAGGTAGCATTAACGACTCTTAAATTAGTCTAGTAATAATTATACAGACGGTTAGCCAGCTCACATTGAAAGATCATTGGTCAACCTTTACGAATAGGAGAAAGAAATTGACAACCCCAAGGTCTATATTCACTTTCACTTTACGTTTAATACTTAAGTGTGTATTTTATCTTATTAATACGACAATTGGGTTTGCGTGCCTGGTATGGTCACGTCGAAGACATAACTAATTACAGGACATGATCTGGTGTGATTTATCAGGTACCGAATAAGAACACTCTTCGCTTCAAATCGAAATTCATGCGACTCCTCCTCGGCTACTGATGGACGTGAAGACTAATTATACTGAATCGCTTTTTAATGTCTTCCATACAATCCCTCGAAAGCTAAATACAAAGATAAACTGTATGAATTGACTTTGTCTTACATTAGTATTTCAATGAATTTTGAGAGTCCTACCATAAGCGGCCTGAGTCCAAAATCCAAGCTCACCAAACTCTTCATTTGAAACAAAGCGAGATAAAAGGAAACTTCGGTTATTTCTACTGGGTCGCTGGCTCTTTTGCACTTGAGTTTAAGCGTCTTGAGTTCTGTGAAATATGAGTTTAAAACATTATTCAATGAAGTACACAAGATGCGTATAATTAAAGCTGTTTGACATACTTTTAAGACAGGTTATGGATCGAGAAGTTTGATAATGCTCCAGATCTTTCAGCACGATATCGTAGCATCTTTCTCGGTTAATTTCGGCACACAATTCATTGGTGACTCCAGTAACGACGTCATCAATTAAGCTCGCATATCTGGTGTTGATAGACAATTCCTCCAAGTTTGGTATGAATTCATAAACTACATTAAGTAGGGGCGAATTCAGGGGTATCTCCAACCGTTTTAAGTTTGGAAACAAGGCCGCGGCCCTCTTCAAACAAGCGGTGTCTACAAAGTCACAAGGTAACTTGAGTTCTTCGATGGTCCGCGAGGGTTGGAGTCCAATTTTCAGAAACTCTTCCCATTCTCCTTGTAATTCCGTAAAGCTCAACGTTTTCAACTTGGGAAACTGGTCAACAAAGGAAATATGAGCGAATGTGACTGAAATTCGACCTGCAACATAAATCCCAAACAAAAATTTAAAGCATTGCAATTTACTGATTTGCTTTTCGGCTTACCTAACATTGACCCTTTTATTTTAAGCGTCCGAAGGTTGTTCATACAGGGAAACTCAATGACACAAAGGGAACTCATTGCGACGTCAGAAAGTTTAAATGTCTCCAAAGTATCGCTTTGGCTGGCTAAAAACCGCTTCATAGGAGTTGGATTTGACAAGTGTGAACCCCAAAAGTCCACGCTTAAATGTTTCAGCTTGAGGCCCAAAGTGGTTAGTCCCACAAGCTGCTCTTCATTCATCTGAGCTTCTATCTCCAGTTTCGTGAGTTTAGTGAGGTCACAAAGTAATAACGAAGGGATGAGACCAGCCACAACTTCCCCTTCATCAAACCCGTGGTGACTAATGAGGGCAATATGTTCGAGATTCGGAGCAGCTTGAATGACTTGATTGACAAATTCAAAAAAGTTATCTAAAATATCAGGACAGGCTTGAAGTAGATGGATTCTGAACATCCGGAGTGAGTCTAAGAACATGTTGTTTGGCATGCCATTTCTGAATCTTCTCTTTCCACAGTCTTCTCTAATTGACAATTCCTGCATGTATTGGCCACACAAGGCGAAAAAGTCCGACACCGTTTCCTCTTCATTCCTTTTGACGACGGAAGTCCCAATGTCAAAAATTGTGAAGGGACACTCCCCACTCATCTGAACAAGATGAATGAAATCCTTCATTTCCTCAATCCCATAATTCCTAGCGTTCGTCCAGTAATTATCCTCATTGAAACTGAGCTTCACTTTTGAGCAATAAGGATAGAAGAATTGAGATGCGATTTGATTCCACCGATGATTGACCTCTCTTGCAGCTTTCAGTTCGTGAATGGATAAGTAGCTCACCAGTTTGCGTATTATCTGAAATAATGTGCATACACATTTGAGCAAAAAAGTGTGCGTGGTAAAAAAAAGCCTTACCAAATCAACATTCATAGGGTTGAGTCTACGATCTCCATTTGGGGATGTGGACGCGGACTTCAACATTATCCTGCCAAAGGCTTGGATTTCTGCATCGATATCCTTCTTGTCCGCACTTCGGGACGAGGACCTATCCTTCTTCTTCAAATCCATGTCCATGTTTGCTCACCCAATTAAAATTAACTGCAGAAACAAAAATCATGGATAAAATGTCAATTTCTGAAGGATCCAACATCAATTGTCAAACTTACTTTGACGACTATTATAAGCCACTACTTTATAAATGACGACGACACAAATATTGCATTACAGAGAGCATTTACGTCGTTCCTTTAAAACAGCACGAACCCAATGAACTTTTGAACATGGATCGATAAGAAACTTGTTTTGAGGTTCAGGCAAAGTTCCTTTTCTAAACTGTTTTCTCCACAGCCAGAACTTTTTTAAAAGGAAGGTGGAAATAATAATTAATCCAAATTCACGTCAACAACAATAACACAACCTTTATTCCTTGAAATAAATTGCGACTGACTGACTAAAATACGAGTGAGTGCGAGTGGAGTGAGTGGTGGAGTAAGAATTGTAAAAGTGTGATGAGACGAACTTTCTCCACGACTGACTGCATCTGTTTTGTGGAGTCAAGAGAGAGCATTGCCATATTACAAATGGACCAGATTATAGGATTTTACATAACGAAACAAAGCACAAGCCAACAAACAAGTATCTTCGTTGTTGTACAACTCTCATGCTTTCTCAAATGGACAAGAAAAGTTTGGTTGAAAGTTAATGGCTTCCTACTTGGCTTGACCTTACTTTTACTTCTTGACTATAGACAAATCGGGTGGGATCTTTCCTTGTGGATTAAGTCATTCTCTTATTTGGCTTTCCTGAGTTTTAACGATGATGCGATGATAACTTATCTACCTAACCCTGGTTGCATTACGCAGCTTCTTTTTCGATGACGAAGTTTAGTTTAGTTAAGAGAGAAACGCGGATGCTCCTAGATAGATATGCATGTATCTGGTTGGTTTGGTCGTGGTAGAAAGTCCAACATGGATTTTATTTTATTTTTAAAGATCTGCGGATTTTTTTTGGCACGGAGTTGATCTGTATGCAATTGGCGTTCTTTCTCTCTTTTTCCCAACAAGAGTATCTTGTGTACATTTAAGCACAATAAATCCTAGAAAACTTTAATTTTGAACTTTCTGCGAATTGGATTGCCATTGAATTTTAATCGGACTGTTTCAGTTTCAAGCGATGCATGCACGAAGGAAAAACCTGATACCAGGTATTGTCCCATTCTGATTCTGAGTCAGGGACAACGATTTTGGTAGTATGCCACTGCTGCCAAACCGATTAAAAACAAACCACGCAGTCACTCAAGTCGGTATAGCACTGAAGTCATCAAAAAGATTTCTCAGGGGAAACTAGGCATACAGTATTTTATAAGCATTTTTTGGCATTCTTTATTAAACAGCAATAAGATTAGCAAAATACACATTCTATAAGATCCAAATATTCATGACCATCAAACATATTCTTATACCATTAAGATTTTTATTCTCAGCAAATTGAGATTTTTCGTTCCATTTCTATTTTCTCATTTCATTCTACATTTTGTGTCATCGGAAAATTTTGATTCTAGACAAGTGATACGTTTAAAATCATACAGACAAGCATCCAAGAACACTACACGCGCATATGTATTTTACACGAGACTTTTTTATGTGAGTAATTGACTGTGTGTCAAATGTTGGAAAAATATTTACATGACAGAATAGAATTTACTTTCTTTTTTTATATGACACAGTATAAAACAGTAAAAGTTTTTCATTCTTAATTTACGATAACCTATAGTTTAACATAGCTTTTTAGTTTGCGCTCTAATTTCTCATCTTGGAATACATGTGTATATTTTACTCTTGTCAATTAACTAGCTTTGGGAAGCGTATACTTACAGCCGTAATAGATTAAGAGTGAACACTTTTTAACTTTGTTTTCATAATGTCAAGCTAAATTTTATGCTACGAATGATTGATTCTACCAACCATGTTTTTAGAGCACAATAGTACAACTGGGCAGTTGCTAACTTTGTGGGACAAAAGAATGCATTTTACTACATAATTTCCTACACGGCAAATTCTGAAGAATACTGCATGAGGAACGCTTAGATTGATTTCTCCTAATGTAATGATAACATGCATAGTAAAATCCATCAATATGTCAGCACCATTTGCGTCAGTGCGGCATGTACATAGAATCATGACAGCCTGTTCTGTCTAAAGTTACATATTCTACAATTAAAACACATCCATGTAAAATTACCAGTCGAATGTTGAATGGAAGGAACATTGAACATTTAGGAAAAAAGGAGATTTTTTTAAACGCTAATCAGGAACAATGAACTCAAGAACAGTGCTGAAAATCAAGATATGTCGTTGTGATGTAGCAAGTTATTGGTTAAATGATGCCCCACTCTTGGGCTTGCAAGAAATCCATTTGATGGTGGCATGCTTGAAGGTTTTACTATGCAAGAGGAATTGTGACTTCGAGGACGCTTAAAGTGGTCCACCTTTCCAATAGGAATGCTGACACTGCTGTGTCGTCGGAATTTTCTCGTCTCGTCATTTCTTACATTGTTATTGTTGCTACTGCTATCATCGTCATGATGTGACACTGACACATTCGAATTGCCGGCTAACTTCATCCCAATTTCACAACCTGGAATTAATTTATCATCGTCCTCATTAATGGAATATGGACTGGACAATGGTGGCCATTCTGGCGTCCCTGCTAGTTTCCTCTCAATTAGAACATACTCCTTCTGCCTCTTACTTTTCTCATCGTTGAAGATTGCTGCAACGACCACATTGACAATAAAGTATTCTATGATGAGAGAAAGTATGAAATTAACCAGAGCTATGGCCAACAAAATGAATCGAAATTCGATGGGTGGGAGCAGAAGCTGGAACCTATCCATTAACCAGGAACATGGGCCTAAGACGATGTAGATACTGAGAGCGGTTAGACTAACAAGTGATGCTAGTAGACCGTGATTTGTCCATAAGGCCTTGCGATAGGGCTTCCCCTTTGAAAATACAATAGCCATTATGATATACTGAAACATTGAGACGGAGAAGAGCGTATAGTTTTCAAAGCCAGCATAGTAGTCTTCTTTGTGCTCGTACGGAGTGAACCATGGCTGGTGCTGAACAAAGAGAAACGCCACAGCTTGGATGCAGACGACTGAGGTCATGTGAACCAAAATTGAAGCAATGGGCAGAGCTGAGACTAAACTCGCAGAGGGAGGTTTCTTTTCCAATGGTCCCCCGTATGGCTGCGTCTTGCCAAAAAATAGGGCGAATGTAGAAATGAGGAACAACTAAAAAACCAACGGACCATAAAATCGATCAATCATTTTGCAAGCCTATTTGCACAATTCATCATAGTCAGTGTTCATTCAACTCACGTCAATATAAAGGAACTGGAAATCCCCCAAGTTGGATTGGATTGTGTAGAGGATAATGACTGAGACAAACTGGGTCAGAGAGTACACTGCCATATATTTGAAAATGCCAAAACTGGTCACCAAAGCCGCCCGACCTACGCAAAAACAGATTTGTAACACATATTTGGGTTCATAATGATAAGAAAAAGATAAGCACCTTCTCTAATGATGTGCGATACACATTTGATGTTAGGCTCGGTTGAAGTGAAAGGTGAGGCAACGGATGATTCCGCTTCTGACAGAGATATCCCACAATGTGCGGCTTTCAACGCTCCACAATCATTTGCACCATCTCCACACATTGCTGCAATTTTAATGTAAGGTCATATGTCAACCCACCTTTGTCGACAGGGTGTAAAAAGTAAAGAACTCACCGACAAAGTAGTCCATCCCTTGAAGATGTTCCACCAGTTGCTGCTTTTGAGCAGGACTCATACGAGCAAACACCGTGCCTCGAGCCAAGACTTTTGGTAGGAGATCAGGATACTCGGCTTTTATTACCGAGAAAGCACTCCCACTAATTGCAAAGTGATAGCGACTCATCCCGGCTTCAACATTGATTAAATTCTGTTCAATCGTGGATACACTGGCCGTTGAGACTGGGCTTTGTGTTCCACTTAGAGACTACAAATGGTCAAAAAAGTAATCTTCAACTGTCTACTTTTGTTAGAATTTCAACTTTGTTTGGAAACCCTCTTACTTGCTTGTTGACCATTGTGAAGGTCACGAAGGGCTTTGTCTTCCCAGAATCATCCATTGCAGACTGGGCATTAATCACGATTACTTTGGCAGATTGCTCTACCATCCCACACTCTCTGGCAACACTCAAAGCAGTTAACATGTTGTCTCCTGTAAATACAATCTTTGTAAGAATCCAATTGCCCCAATCAAGGTAATGGTGTCATGTTCTACCTGTGACCATGATTGTTCTAATGCCAGCTCTCTTCAGTGTCATCATTTCAGTGGTGGTTGCAGGCTTTAAACGATTGTCAAGTACAATTAATCCCAGAAAGTGAAGGTCATTTTCCACTTCTTCCCGCAACACTCGTTGAGCCTATAAAAAGAAGAAAGATAAGCGTAACAAAACATTTCAGCATGCAAGTGAAAGGATGCATGCATCCGAGTGAGGTAGAACCTTGGCATAATTCAAAGACAGCTTTTTGTAGCCAATTGCAATGACTCTGAATCCTTCCTGTGTGTACGCTTCCAAAACTGAAGTAAAGTTTTTCGGAACTAAAGGAATTTTGAAATATGTGTTAATGCATTTCTGATCATAGACATATGCATTCATATCCACGCCCATACCTGTTTCCTTCCTACTGAGCGATGTTATCATCTCTGGAGATCCTTTGCAATACAGTTCAAACTCTGACGCCCCAAGCGTTCGAGAAATGACAGACATTCTTTGCAAAGATGATGAGAATGGAAACTGTCTAATTACACCGATCTCCGTGTCTCTGTTCTCCGTCTAGAAAGGGGATATAAATAGAGTTACAGTATGCCCACACACTTACATATCTTCCCACCATGGCATAATGCAGAGTGCATATCAAATCTACGCTGTTAACCTAGTTTCGCAAGTGTGTAAGTTCATTAACTAGCTAATCGTTTTTGCAATTGAGTGACAAGAGTGTCTTTTACAATTCGCGACTTCTTCTTACTACTGTGCCAAACTTACATCATTCATTTCCTCCATCTTCGGTCGAACAACTGTGGGAGCAATCTTATCAAACTTTTCGTTATCGGCCACCCCCGGTTCTTCCAAGGACCACCCGGTCCATTCAAACATCTAAATTATTAATAGACCATTAAATTATCAAAACTGCATCTGGTTAGAGCAAAAAAAAAGAAATGCAACTACATACTTTGAGATCGAGGGGGTCTCCAATAAGAGCGCCATCAATTAATGTCAATGAGTGGCAAGTGGTCATTCCCACAAATAGAGGACTGAGTGACAAATTTTTAACATCGCGAACTGGTGTTTGAAAGCTTGCATATCCTTCATTGCGATTATTCCCTAATGTCCTTGTTTCAACTTCAGATGGCACAGCACCCCACAGATCCAGACCTTCCTCAGTTAGTGTCCCCGTCTGCAATCAATCAGGGATAAGAAATTATTGCATACAATTCTTCTGGAAGGACTGGAAGGAATAGGTGGGTTCATCCTCTAAAGAAATAGCTGCAAGGAGGTTCAATAAAGTGAAATCTCACAGTACCCCAATAGTGAAAGCAGTAGATAAGAAAGTCATTTTCGATGAGTATCTAGTAACACTGCAAAATTAGGTGAGTGGGATGTGGGAAAAGATCACAGAAATGATTTTCTTGTGAAAAAAGCAATGAAGCAAGCAGAAAAGATGCAATTAAGATAAAATGTTAACTAGAGCAGAGCAGAGAGTGAAAGCAGCGGATGAGGAATTGTGGAAATGCCAATGGACTTGTGTTGGTCATAGTCATGGGGCAATATGATACATCAAAAGTTGCATTTTGTTGGGCGAATTGAATTCTCACCTTATCAAAGCAGACGCAATCAATCGACCCTGAAACGTTAATGGCTCTTGGACTGATGCAGTAAATTCCCAGACTCTTCAACCTTCGTTGTGCATAAACCCGGCCCACAGTCATTGCTGCTGGTAATGCAGGAGGAACAACAATTGTAATGAGGTCCAAGGAGTCTATAATTATGTTCCGCCACGTTTCATGGAACCGCATCTGCAATTGATGGAAAGTTCAATAATACACTGTACATTTATCATAATTTCCGGCATTACTTTTGTAATGACACTGATGATGAATCCAACGGCAGCGATGCAGGCAAGTACGGCCACGAACTTGTACGAATCCCTTTCAAACTTGTAATCAACCGGGGGCGGATACATAATGGATCGCACGAGGTTCCCTTTGGCCGTGAGGAAACCTGCAATCATAGAACAGAAGGGACGCTTTCATATTGGGACAAAACTGTGCGTCATCCTATTGGAATCATTGGAGAAAGTAAAGCTAGCCCTGCTCAAAGGATAACTACCTATCTGTCCCTAAGAGGAAGCAGCTGTATCCGATCCGGGTAACGCGAGCTCGAAGTGGACATTTGTTGCGCAAAAAGTTTCAAGTTCGCGTAAACATGTTTCGTAATGCACACCTTTCCCTTCTTACTCGAATCAATCCCACAACCATATTAAAATGCATGTGCTCAGAAATGTCTGTTTTGTTTATGTCTTTATGCCTGTCTTGAAATTAAGACGTTCGAAATATGTTTGATATCATCTACGAGATTTACGTCGTGAGGAAAAGTACTGACAAGCTTACCGGAACGAAGCACCACAGCCACAACTCGTTCTTGGCCATAATAACGCGTCTGCATGACAGAGGTTCCACAAAACAATGTGTGTCTAGCGTGTTCCTTCACATCGTAGTCAATATTGGGTCTGTTTGGCAAAGGAATCTTTGTCACAGGAACACTTTCTCCTGTAAAGGAAAAAAGTACGATGTAAATGAGTGATCATTTATTTGCCCTTTCCATGACCAAGTTGACCTTCTTACCAGTTAACATGCTTTCGTTTACTATGCAATTTCCAGACAGCAATGCAGCGTCGCAATGCATCGTGCATCCATGTGGGGGGATGACAATGACGTCTCCAGGAACCAGATACTCACTATGCAAAATGATTACAAATATGAAATGAATTGCAAAGCTCTTGCATCAAAGAATTACCTCGAGATAGTTTCGTAAGTTCCAGACCCCCTGCTCACCGTCACAGTGTCGCACGTCTGAACTGTTGATCTTAGCTTTTGTTGATTCTGAAATTGGAGTTCGGATTATTATTTTTTTTTAAACAAGCAGAGACATCAAAACGCAGTAAATGACGATGAGTCGCAATTACCTTTCTTGTCTGGACGATTGTAGTTCCAATTCCCAACATTGACATGATAATAATGGCGATGGAAAAATAGACGTAATTGTCTGACAGCCACAAAGCGACGGAGAAAATTTGAAACACGTAGAAAGGATTTAAGACTTCCAGAAACAGGAGACTCACAATACCGTTGACTTTCACGTTTATCTCGTTGTTTCCGTAAATAAGTCTCCTGAAATAATAAATAAATATGACAGTGATTCGAAAGCTGTTTTCCTTTCCATCTTTCAATTAATTAGGATTCATTTTATGCGTTCGAATTTTATCATATTGTCAGTCAAGGTTTGTGTTATGAAAACGAGTCTCATTCCGATAGGTATTTCTGTTTGATTCTCTTTAGAAAAATGGCATTAGGATGCATTAAATTATGGAAAAACGATTGACTAAACTTTTGTCCCTTTCTGACACCTCCCTAACAAAAGTAGAAGGTATAAAACAAATTTGTTTATGCCAAAACTGGTTGGATAATGGATAATCAATCAATCAATATTTGCCGTCAATATATACTTGTCATAAACTAAGGAATGAGTTGGTAATAACATTGAAAGCAAACGGGTTAGGAGTAATAAAAATACCTTTGACATTGTTGGAAAATTGAAAGTCCTTTGAAGGTGTGCAATTCGTGTGTGTTGGCAGTATCCAATCCTTGCAGTTTGACAAATGCTCCAAACTGGTCGTCCCACAAATAACGAAGTTTCTTGCATGTGAAAACTCGCACGGAGTGAGTTTCTATATGCAAATAATATAAGGAGGCAATTATTATTTGTTAGAGGAAGGAAAAGAGAAAGTACGGAGAAAGTTTAGGAAAGGGTATGATAACCCTTAGCTTTCTGCTTACCTCGAATACTTCCATTTGGTTTAGGAATGGCTAATTTTGGAGATTCAATACTAAGTAACTCCTGTTCAAGCTTTTGATCCCAGACTTTTGTAGCTTCGGTTATTTGGTCTTCCGGCAACCCTGCAGCGAGGAATATCTGATTGGTCCTAATAAAACAAAGCCAATTATTGATTCGTTGTAAAATTTCCGTCATAGCATTCAAAAAAATAATTAAGGAAATTGGATGTAACAAATCAATGGGTAATGAAGTAGGTAAATCAAATACCATGTAGAAGTAAGTAGTCTTCAAAAACTTAGTAAATGTCATCATGTAAAGGAGAGCATCATGCATACAAATCATAAACTGAGATTTCACTTTCGCCATTGAAGCAGCAAAATGAACGTCCGATGGATTTAACATTATAAAAAGCACAAAGCAGTTCCGGCGTTATACAAAAAAGAAAGCAAATCCAACCACGATGGAAGATGCATATATGTATACCTGGATGATATGTTATGGAAAGGCATCAGCTCGAGTAGTAAACGTCTGATAATCAAAATAGGCTTTGTGAGAAGGAAAGCTTTAGCCCAGCGCGAGGGGACTGTCCTTTCAAGAATAGTCACATCATTTGCATTTGACGACCCACGTGTGTCATACTCCATTTTATAAATTGAAGCGATGCCTTCAATGGTTAGCTGACTTTCGTCCTGCAGAGATATGTCTTCCTTCGACTGATTTAGGTTCCGGGTGTCATTCATCGATGCAAATCTGCAGGTTCAACGAGTTCGGATCAAAGCAACCGAAGCACAGTTTTGCAAAAAGCATCGCGAATATTCGTTTTTACTCTCCCACACTTTAAAAACCTCAACTGGTGATAATAATAAGCTACGAGTCCTAATAATGATGACGACTTGAAAGAGTTACTGAGCACGAGCAGCGTGCTTTTAACATTTAAAAGACATAAGTTCCTGCTGTTGTTGGACAGGCACTGCTGCAGTATAATGTGGCAAGATAAAAATAGACCCGTCTAATCTGTTTGTCAGAAAGTAACTTCGAAGACAACTCTCGTCTAAATTTGGCCCACTATCAACTTTAAAAAGCAATCACAATTCGGGCTTCCCGTTTGAACCGGTTTCGCAATTTCAATTCAACAGCCTCGTTTTGGACGTTGTGGAAATAACTATATCATTGCATATTGTGTGACATATTGATGTAGCACTTTTCAAATGGGTTATATTTGGAATTATAAAAGCTTTCTTGCAATTACGGATTGCGACATCCTCCTAATTCTCTGTTTACCCCACTTCTGGATACAACAGTCGAACATTGTCAAAGTCTACTTAATAAGGTCCAAATATTGGCATATTTAATTTAGCAGCCATATTCAATGTTGCTGCTTAAGAAAGATATAAGTACCCCATCCCTTAAATTAGGTAATATGAAGGCCTAAACAATAGGAATCCATACCAAAGTTAGCATTTCCCCATCTTATCTCATATGCACTTTTGTTCATTCAATGCTAAGTTTATATAATCTGCGTGTACTCCAAACTATTCAATTCATACTTTGCCAAGGGTTAATGACGAGACGTGGATTTACAAGAAAAAACTAGATTACTCGTCACGTCACATTGTAACGATAAACGGTTCTGAATCAAACGAGAAAGCAAAAAATCCAGTGTAAAAACTTTTCTTTTCTCACTTGTCCTTGGTCACTTTTCCTACTTCATATTTCAAACAATTATCTGTATTTCCATTCACATTTGAAATATGTCCATCAACCTGCAAGCAGGCAATGTTTCAATCCTGTTAAAAGCCGCTAATGATGTCAATTTAGCATTAAGTCGTAAAAACTTAATTAATGCTTTACATCTTACGTCAGATCAAATCGTAAAAACTGCATTTTTATTTGCTATTTGCGAAAGCCACCTGTACACCTATCAACTTTCAAAATTAGTCAGACTTTAGGCTTATGACATGACTGGCGTCATCTAACAATAAATTGTAATCGATGCCACGTCTTCTTTTCCAATCATTGGCACTCAATTTAATTATCGTAAGAGGATGAATGATTATATTATGACTACACCCTGACGCATGGCTTCTTCAAGTCACAAAGTGAAGTCGGTCTATTTCCCAACAAAACTAATATGTAATTCGCAGTTGAATTTCATTTTCGCATTTCAAAACTGCGTTGCCAAAATTGGAAAATGACACGATCCCAAAAGTGCTTACAAGAAACTTGAGATTCATTTAAGCTAAGAAAGTGCTTATCCTGAAATTCACTCCATTTTCATAGCACGAGTTTAGATAAGATGGCATGCGCCCGGTTTTCGTAACACTTACAAGGGTCTTATAAAAAGCTAGATGTTGTCCATTCCAACTGAGAGAGACGAGATTTTTACAGAACAATGAAATCTGATATGCCCGACTACCAAATGCCCCGTCCGTGACTGCATAATTCGTGCATTTCAATGATGTTTGTCATCATTTCGTTGGAACTAATTACTTTATCTCTAAACAATGAATTCTGACAAGTGTTTGCTTACCTAAAAAGCTCTGCGGATACTGTAAACACGGTCTTGACATGGTACCTCTTGTACTTCTGCTGATATTGCTCCTGAAAAAATCATAATTGTTAATCATAAAGTCTTAATTTGCTTAGAAGGGGTGACTCACAATGACCAAAACTTTCTCCGCTTTGATGATTGGGGATCTTCGATGGGTTGAATAGAGCATCAGACGAGGCCACCAGTGAAATACCAGTCGAGCAAGCCCCAGAGTAAGGACAATGAACAGCCACGTTAAGATGGTCTTTCTTCTGCATCGCACGTATCCGTAAACTAAAAAATAAAGTAAACAAATCATTATGACATCTTGAGAAATGATGGACTTTTATTTATAGAAGGACTTTTGTGTGAATGAACTTACTTTCCATCTCGTCTTCCTCGCCATAGTTGAGGTATTCGGGATTTTGTGACACCTCTGACCCTGTCTCATCTTGCCCTTTTCCACTTTCCACGTCTTCGATTTTCTGACCTGTTATCAATACACTATTATAGTTTTATGCAACTACGAGGAACTTAAAAAACTAAAGGACAATCTACTTATTCTGATAAGCACTCTTTGGACAAAAAATAAAATGTTATCCAATCAAATAAGAATATAGATTGAGCGTATAGCAAACCTCGAATAAGTTCGACTTCTTGTTCAGCAAATCGTTCTTTGTCTCGAACCCTTCGAAAAAGACAGACACTAACTGAACACCAATTTCGAAACTTTTCCCGGAAACTATTGGACGAAGAAGCCTGTGATGATGATGCAGCCATTTTCCCAATTACAACTTGAACAAGCCTTTATTTGATACTAAAGTGGAAATCCTTCATTTATCCCATTCTTATTCATGCTACACACTATCTCCGGTTGTGTAATGAAGAGCGTCCATCACTTTCAGCACATATCAAGGGGGAAATTATTTAAAGTCAATGCCAGCCAGTTTAACCACGAGTCGAAGAGGGAAGACGAAAAGAACAGAGGTCCCTAATTGTAGGATCAAATTTCAGTTTAGCACGACTGGCTGAGCTACTCCTTTTTTATTGTTGGAGGCAAGCGTTTATTAGCAGAACCACTCACTCGTTAGTCTACCATTACTTATCACTTTTAATACCAGTAAAAGTTGGAAGCTAAAAAATCAATGAACTGTTGTAACACGACCCGGCCACACTGATTAATAGGTAATATATACAATAACGGCGATGATGATGACATAAATGTGGCATATGGTTTAGGTTAAATGGGATTTATAGCCGTCAAGTAAGGATGCTATCTGGTTCGGAGGGGTCTCCAAAAATGAGGGCCGAACGTGGTCGGACCACCCTGGTAATGAGGAAATGCGGTACAAATTGAATGGCCTTTTTTAAAGTGCCACCTTCTGGGTCCTAGTCAGTCCCCGGGATTTCGGAGGATCCAGGGGACGTCTTGGACCTCTCCGTTGTCGAAAACGAAGCCAGAGGGTAGTTGGAGGGAGGGCCTATAATTTCCAACTTTCTCCAGCACAATATTGTCCGCAATAGCTGAGTCAAATTGAAAGCAAGTGTCCCACAATTGGAAACTGTCTTGATCTTCAAAATGTCTATTAAAACTATCACTATTATTACTGAACTTAAGAGTTTTTGAAGGCATTTTGATGGCTTAATTCAGTATTATATAATTCAGCCGTGGTTAAAGAACTTTCAGTGCAATTGGTACACTGAATAGCGATGAAAATGAATTCCGGATTGACCTCAGTTGCTTTAAGACGAGAGGGACTCATGCAGAATGCGGCATATATACACGTTAACGTGGGTGAAAGCACTTTCACTTGTACTTTTAGATAACTTGTCTCAACTTGCCTCAGGCAGATTTAAAATTGCACGCTTGAAAGAAATGACAATGACGTGGTTTTTAACAAAATCGCGAAATATGCTTATTCTTCAAGTAAAATATGTCCAGACAAACGTGCCAAGTTTAAGAACACTCTTGTGCTAGCTCGACTCAGACAGTCTATCGACTATTCGACAGAGAGTTCCTTCCTACTTTCGGTTTAGTCACTCTGCTTCAGCTCCGAGAATTGCAAACGCAAACGGGGATTTTGCACACTTGTTATAAAAACTACTATATTGTGCCTAGGACTCC
>JAQIWU010000821.1:0-21334 GCA_034696445.1 Isotomiella minor | reverse complement strand
AGTTGAGTCCATTATACTTTCCATCACACTTTACGTGCGTAACTTGACACTGTATCACGTTTCTTTGGAAAAAGTATATCCTTAATTGGAATACGACGTGCAATGTGATGAGATGAGAATCAAAAGGAAGTCGTTGTCATTGAGCTCTGTATTGGGTTAGTTTGTGGTCATTTCTATTAAATGCCTCGTTTGATTTCAACAAAGCTTTAACAAATTATTAGAGACAGCGAATGAGCAAATTCATAAGCATAAAACCAAGGGATATCAAACCCTCTGTTTGTTTTAACCAACATCCATTGATTCGCTTTTCTATACTTTTAAGTTATTAGAAAGTGACACTGTGAAGGAAGTTTGTGTGTTTCATATCGTCATCTAAATTTTTTATGACAAAGTTCTAATGATAGTAATAATAACAAAGGCGGTGTATTGTTAGGAAAGAAATTTCGAATTTGCACTGTAAAGCGAAAATGTGGACACATTTCACTTTGAAAGCATGTAATTCACCCCGTTTTTGGTGATTTATTGGCTTAACCTCTTCTTGATGTTTGCTTGCACTGAAGTAGATCCGGGACTGTGTAAAGACCTTGGTTGGCAAGGTAAAAGATAGCGTTGCTAAAGAAGTTTTAATTTGTTAGCAAATACCTCAATTCAAGTGAGTGAAAGATAGGAAGCTGAAGAACGTAAAATGAAACAAGAATACTGCATTCCAATTCCATCGCTCCCTTGAGGATGGTGCAGCGCATGGAGCACAATGTGTCACTGAGGTATTCATTAATTTATTGCATCTATTACGCCATGGAATAAATATTTCCTACATTTTGAGGCATATCCCTTCTTTCTTTCTGCGGTATATAAATAAACAAAGTGTATTACGCAGTCTCCTGGTCCAGCGAGAGGTTAATAATGAGGCAAGTCAGTCAGTAATAATAATAATAGTAATAAAGGGTGGTCTTCCTCGTTCTTCTCGCTCCTTCCCAGAGATGAGAAAGGGGTTGAGGCAAGATTGGTTGGATGGATGAGAAAATTCCAAACATTGCTCAGCTCACCTTGCCCCACACATGGATGCAGACATACGGCATAAGAAACTGGCATCCAGGTTAATAAGTCCCATCCCCTTGTCTTCCTTTACCTGTCTGTCCTTCCTTTCCAGTTTTACAGGATCGAACCGACGAAGAGAATTCCACCTCCGTGCACTTATTTGATCGTTAACCTAGTCTGGCGATGATGATCTTTAATGAATTAAGGGTTTATAATTTTATTTATGATAATTTATTACAAATGCCATGCCTTAGCGAAAGGCCTTAGTTTAGTGTTTACTTTTTAAAATACACATGCCTTCGTTCTCCGAAATAAGAATCAAACCAATCTATATTCCAAGAAGCTTCCACCCAACTATGACGAATTACGAAAGTACTGTTACAATTGAACTACCAGTGACATGCCAAATTATAAAAATATTTTGCATTTTGTACAGTTATATTTTGCATAGCGGAAAAGACGTTAATCACCGTTCACATGATAATGGCCTCTCATCACATTGAATTTTTGTTTTTTTCATGGAAAAAATTCAAATACGGTGTGACATAGAATGTTTTCTTGGTATTTAGATAACGTGATCAGTCGAGATGAGAGCCTGCATAAAATGGTACAAACTTTTGCAGGCAGTTTAACGAAGGGAGGCAAGGATTTTATGACACTCAATATCGTGAGGATGATTATTAAGATGATGAATAGCGAACAAATAACAGTGTTAGTTCAGCACATGAAACAATGCCTCCTCTCCGCAAACTGAACCTCATCTCAATAATGATTTATGAACAGAAATGTGAAGAGTGGATGCAGAGAAATAGCAATCCTACCCTTCTTCGAGGAAGAAGATGAGGTGGGTCTTTGGAAGATGTGGCTTGTGGTTGTTTTACCATCAATCACTTACCATTTTTAATTAATTGAAATGAAAACAAATATTTACATGAGGTCAATAAGTGCTTACTTTTTTAAGAAACAAAGACAAGCCGAAAATGAACTCGCACTTTTGCCTTATTATGACCCACCTTATTTGTTAGTATTAGCTGCAGCTATAAAAGTGTAGGCATCTATCTGTGGCCTCATATCTATATGAACCTCCACTCTCTAACAATGATTGTTGATACTTCTAGAAATATGTACACTAAGAAGTGTGTAGTTTTTCAATCACTTAAAAAGATGTGCCTTTTCTTCTTGGCCGACCAAATAATTCATATGCATTACTTAATCAAATGTTCATAGTAAATCCACGTATTTTGATTGTAAAGCACTGGCTTTTTTTAAGAAAGCGGAACGGAAAGAGTGCGAAAGCAGTTTTTTTACTACACCAAAAAGAGGTGGAGTTGAGTTGGTCGTGATTTATAAAAGTATAAAAAAAACTAAGAAGTACAAATAGTGGTTGATTGATCCCTTGTATTTAGCTTTTTTGGTTGGCGAAACGGATGTCTGTTCGTGTATTGAATTAAATCAATTTGAGAAAATCTTTGTACGCATCGAAAAAGGAAAGGAGAGAAAGAGAGAGAGGAAGGAGTCCCGTATGTCAGTCAGTTCTCAATCCAAAATGATCAGTCAAGAAGTCAGACTGGATTCGGCTTGTTAGACTGATGAGAAGAAGAAATCGATGGAAAGACTGTCAAGAAGAGAGAGCAATTTTGACTTTTCGTTTGATGTCCTGCCCATTAAATGTTCGGAGGATCAAAAGGGGAAAATGGACAAGTTGGTGATGCATGTGTGTGTGTGTGTGGAAGAGAGGAGAATGGACCCGACATGGACACGGACATACATAGTTTTTTTTGGCTACTGAATACTTCATCTTGTACACTTGCTTAATCATTGTTCATTGCTATAAAGGAAGGATGGATGGATGATGGACCAGTCTCTCACTTGTGTAAAACTCGCTCTATCAAAAACTCTGATCACAAAAACAAGAGTCAAGCCGCTCTAAAAACATGCCTTGTGACATCTCTTAAACCTAGTTTTTTATCTCTTTCTCTCATTCAGCACTTAAATCTTCTCTTTGCGACGCCTTATATGTCGCCCTAATCGATCTAGTATAACTCCAACCATAATTAGTTTCCCTATCACTCTCCCTCCTTCCTCCCGTATACGAGGCTGTGATGCGTAACTCTGTAGTAGATGCACTCCTCACTTTTTAAGTCAGTTAGTGGACAGCAATAATATCCTTGTCCAACTTAACCTTTAACTGACTTGTGATCATGCTTATTATTATGAAATCATGTCGTCGTCATTTATTTGACCAAGTCGAGCTCGACTGACTGAATGTTGTAAACCTTCGTAATAAATACAGGAGCAGTGAGACACGCAATGGAAAGACAACTTTTTTGTACCTTCTTGCCTAAACCCCAAAAAATACTTGATGATAGTAAGAGAGAATATTAATCTTAACCATCAATTCAGGGGTTGCACAATTCAGTAGTCAAGTTTGTTTGTTTGCGATCAGGTGCGACCCTATAGAGCTAAATATCAAGGATAAGGTGTAAAGTGATATGTGCCAATTTGTCTTCACAACATGCTCGACAGTTATCCCTCCCTATCAAAAAAATTGTTTGTTTACCTATTAGCGTTAAAGAGGGTTATGATTGTTGTGATTAGTATGTTTATTCTTCTTCAGAGTTAAGCAGGGATTATCATTTGCTCGTTGTGAAAATGACCTTAGGAGAGAAAGGGCTCTATTTCAGTCAAGGCATAGATGCTATTAATAATATGCTAGTTTAAGTTGGTAATAATTAGGGAAGTGTTATCCGTCACAGTTTTATGAAACAACAAAGAAAAGGGTAAAAAGGTATAAAGAGGATTTCACCAGGCAATTAAGACCTGAGAGAGCATCGATGGGGGTCTTAAGTCATCCATCCTTCTTCCTTACCTGTCTGTCTACCAATATCCATGATTCAGTAAACTATTATGAAGTTAACAAACAAACAAGAGTATAAGAAACAAGAGCAATGAGATGAATGGTCTGTTAGTTTTGTTTAGGTGACTTGGCCCTGCATTTGGCTGACCTGCCTGGCTTGCTAGTCTAAGTTTACATGGCGGTAGCATAGACGGCTTATTTATTGGGCTCCACTTTTCTCCTTGCCACAGCTCAGTCACCACCTAATGAAAAATCCTATTATTTATTACTCTTCGGACACACTTTACCATTGTTGTTGTAATAATGCATCTACATATTGAACTATAGGAGCGAACGGACGTCCCCAGTTACCTGTAAAATGGTTTCATATTATTTGCTCTTTGCCCCTTTTAAAATATCTGCCTCACAGCTCTTTCTTCTTACTCGCTTTTCACATTAAAACTTGATGCTTAAATATTTTTTTAAGTGCATCTTTTTACCTTGCTTTCCTAAATCTTCTTCTTCCAGAGTTTACTATTATTAGCATGTTACAAGTGTGTTCATTTAAAAGCTCCGGTGCCAAAAAATAAATGAGAAAATTTGTCACCAGTGTCATTGTACTTCGGTGATAATGACTTACTGAACAAAGACATCTTGAGATGACAACTTTATCCAGGCGGGTATAAAACAAGCTAGGAGTATCGTGTTACCCCATCACCACAGCATAGCACTTCGGTCGTTGGAGAGCATTAGAGCGTACTTAACTTATCATATCATTAAACTCTTTCATTATTTCATTTAATAAAAATTTGAGAAATATAACCAACTCAATAAAACTTAACAACTATGAGCGTCATAAAAGAGACAGGGAAAGAGGATAAAACATAAAACAAAGTAAGGAAAAAGAAGACAAGTCAAGACAAAACATGCATAAATTGTAAGTTGAAAGGATTTGGGCGTCATCTTTTCCACCTCTTGTTCCATATCACATTACATTACACCAATTACACTAGAACAGAACAAGAAGTTAATAAGTGGAGAAACAAAGGCTAATGTACGTATACAAGTTAGGAGCTTTCATCTGAAAGAAAAATCAGTCAAGAAATAGCACATAACAAATAATATGCAATGAAATGTAACGAGTTGATAGGTTGTTAGAGCATTCAAATAAAAAAAATCTGTAAGATATCATTTATCTGTCATAACAGGCGAAGTTGATTACAAGGTTTCTTGTATACAAACAAGAAATAAAGCAATTCAGCATCAACATACAAATTTGCAAATATATTTTCTGGTTCCTTGAACAAGGGCTAAGGTTGTGGATGTGATTGCACAGAAAATGCACACAAAACAATGCATAAAGGTGTCATCATCCGATTACCCTTTTGAAACTAGGGATTCCCTTAATGTGGATTTGGAAAGGAGTTCCAACACTTCACTCTGTGACTGTAAGGAAGGGTCGTCTTAATCGTAATTGATCATGGTTTTAGTAATAACGTCAAATCATCAGTAAACTTTCCTGCCATTGTCTGCCCCAACCCTGCCCTTACCGTATTCAATTTCCGCTGCTACCACGAATTTCTTACATGAAGTCAGGCAAACAGAAACCGTATGTTTATTTAAATTACTTTTTTAAATTACGCATAACTCCTTTCCTTGATAGGCAGAGCAATTCAATGGAAATGATAGGAAAGGAGCAAACAATCACAATTTATCCTAACAAATGTCAGCCACCTCTGCAAGTAAATGAGAGGTTTAGATTGGATTAATATGAAAAAATGATCAAAGTAAATGCAGAGTTTTATTACAGAGTTCACTCCTCACTCAAATCCAACCTCCCAATTTGGGATAGATTACTTTCCAACTGTTTCACAGAGGTTGACTTGACTTGACCGTGCACTCTGCTAATGATGATGATGATGACGGCGTGAAACAATTTTCCTTCACCACCACATACAAACGACACGTTTTAAGCCTTCATCATCACATCACACACACATTTTACCAGAACACAATATCATATCATATCACGATGCATTGTTTAGTTTTTTTTATACTCCGGTTTCTTTGGTTTGACGTTCAGTGAAGGAGCAGCGAGTTCATTATAGAATCCATGTGTGGGTAATAATAATGCAATGCCACATCACACAACTCCACCAAATTGTACCAGGTAAAAGTAAAAAAAGAGAGACGAGGAGCTTCTGCGGCTTATAAGCCACTTAATAGTAATGGTACAAGACAGGTACATCAGGGAAAGGAATCCAAATAAATAAATAATGGCATTGGATATACGGCTAAAGTCGTTCGTAGTGATGAAAAGCAATTCGGATTGAACGTGAGTTTTCTGACACCCCCGTCGGCTCTTTGCATAGTTTGAGACACTCCACATTCACTTCAGTTACCCACCTTTCTTGTCGGCTTTTTATTGTCATTTCAATAATACCACATTACATTACCCAGAGTTACGTGAGCATTGATTGTGATGATGATGATGATGATGATGTGATCCTTTCGCTTTGTTTGTTGGTTTATAACATTTTTTTACAGCGATGCTGATGTGATGCGATACAACTCTACAACATTTTGTCTATGTTGCCTTGCTGTCCCCAAATCCTCTAAATGATCTCAGTTTTTACCACTTTTACTGACTTTCTTTCACCTTTTCCTTTTTACATCATCCATGTTATCAGCATTTCCTTTTGATAGGACGGAAAAATGCAATTGCGAGAGTATCGGTTCAGGTAATGCATGAAGTGGGGTTTGAGGTTGGTGACATTTTGAGAATTTCGAATAATCTCTCTTTTCACTTTTTGTTGCATGGAGTCAAGACGACATCATTTTCTATACTCTATAAGATCTCTCAAAGATCCATGAAGGGAAACTGCATGTTACTTTGGATTGAGACTTCTCAATGACACTTTTAGCTCCTTTATCATATTTTCGTTAAAATCTAAAAAGGTTTTTATCGATGGATTCTTCAAAACCACTTTCCCTGGGCCATTGTTTGCTGTAAACTTACAAATCATTTGCATCAGAAAATTTTCCCATCAGATCATCCTTTCAAACTGAAGAGAAAGATTGAGTGAGTGAAAGGTACGTATAGCCAACGAGTAACCTGTTTATCCTCATTGTTTGGTGTGGTATTATGGAAGCTTCGTCTTCGACATCGGCAACTTAATCAGCTCATTCTTGTCGTATCAAATCACAACTAAAGGTGTCATCATTAAAGTAAAGGTAAAGATAGTCAAGGAGACCCTGTGTAGTTCCTTCTATTACACTTTTTTCCAAGAATGAAAGAAATCAACTACGAATCATAAAAAAGTTACCCCGCAAAAAAAATTCTCCAGAACTGTACATTAATAATCAATAATAGAAAGTGCTTTCGTTGGTTTTTGTCATTAATATTCTACATTAAATTATGCTGTTCGATTTAGGCATGCAAAATATAAAATTGGCTTGGTGAGGGGGTACACTTTTTATCATACATGTGAGGTGAAAGTACTTTAGCCGTTGGATAAACGAAAACGGGAATAAATAATGGGAAAGACGTTTAAGGTTCACAATAATCCACTCAGAACGAAAAGGATAAAATTATATACCTAAAAATTTACATTACCTTATCCCATGATGACTACCTACACAAACTTTCACCGAAAAAATATGATTCTCGATGGTACGTTCGTACGACGTATGATATGGAATATATCAATACTCAAAGTGAAGTAAGGAAGAGTATTTGCAATCTTCTGGGTGGTAATTTTTTGAATAAAAAATGAAGGTGGAATGGAATAACCGTGTTGCCTGAGTCAACCTGGAACAAGTTTTTCATCTACTGTGTAAGATTATCAAATTCGGAAATCACGTAAATAATTGACAACTGAGTATCATACGCTACACTCATTCCGTCAATCCAACAAAAGTTTAATGTACGCCTTCTTCACCGTCTCTCAACAAGTGAATGCATACCTACTACATTAATCAAGCTGACAATAAGTTAAAATGCAAACGTACTATTTTCTAATCAAACTCTTCTAGAAAAATAACATCAACCATGTACACTCTATAAAGGTTGGGTATATATTGGATATAATAGTAGCAGTGTTTGATTACAATTTTCTCGAGATGATGAAAAATGAGGAATATCAACCCACATTCAAATATTCATAAGCACTGTTTCCCATTTTTAGTTCTTTCATTTGTGGAAACTCCTACTTCAATTTTAACCACCATATAACCGCTAATATCAATTCAACTTTTCTCCATCAATGTTTAATTATTCTCGATTTCTTACAATTTGAGGAAAGGATATTAAAAATGACTGCAAGAGTGTAGAGAACCAAATTATGCCAAAGGTCTTTTATAAGTCATAAATAAAGTAATATGAAGCGCAAAAAAAGTATGTCCTTCCTTTGTTGATTGTATGAAGCATGACTGAGTGTTAGCACAATGCCCCATCATTGATTTGATTCGTTCAAGTTTCCATAAACTCGTCCTGACCTGCTGGGTCCATCCGTCCTCACCGATGGGATACAAATACTCAAAAGCAATTGAACGCTACATTTATCTTCGCCACGGCTGTGTAATTAAGTTAATCCTACTAAACCACGAATCCAAGCGCAGTCCACAATTAATCCATGGAGCTCAAACCGTCAAGTATCTAAAGCCAAGGGGTGTGATTCCTTTCTCCTTCTAATATCTACTAACCAAATGATTATGCTTTTCCCTCACACGAAACAAGGATTACACGGCTTATCAGTTCCGCCCTCGTAGGATAGATACACATTACATCTTTATTCTGTTCCACTATATACAGTCTGAGCTAACAACGTAATCCCCATAAAACTAAATGTTTTTTTACAGTGATTCATGGCTATTTTTTAAACTTTGTATTCCAATTTTTAAAAAAGAAATTACTTGCTTGCGAAAGTATAAAGTATGCTGCTCCTGCACATAATGTCACGACATGCATTAAACTGATTAAGTATGGGGTCACATATGAATAAGTAGGAGGGATAGAGAGAAAGCAGGAAATGGAATGGTTGGATGTAAGTGAGGACGTTATGACGTCCCTGACACCATTGTGTAGTGAGAGAAGGGAGGAAAAGAAAAGCAGAGAGGCTGAAAAGTTTTATGAAAAGAAAGTGTGGATGAAGATAAGTTTGACTATGAGATCTTGGAGAAAGTGTGTTTGGAGAAAGACGTCTTGCCGTCTTAAACGCGCCTTGTGTAAGTGTTTGAGTGTAAGTGTGTGTGTGTGTGTGTGGGTAACCTGGAGGAAAGTAAGTAAGTGCAAGTGTTTGGAGCTTATCGATCATGGAGGGGGCGCACACTCGATGCTATGAACTCGGACAGTTCTAAAAGGGAACATTTTTCAGACTTTTTCATGCTCTCTCCTCTCTATCGATCTTAACACAAGATAAAACTCGGTGGTTGAGGCAAGAGTTTATGCTCTTCTCCTACTCTCAGTTGTGTGTATGTATCAATGTTGTGGCCTTTCTTTCTTCGCGAAGAGAATAGTGTGAGAGAGGAAGAACAAAATAGTGCTAACAGCAGCAGGAAGAAAGAGAGAGAAAGGGACAAGAGAGAATGAATGGCAGTGGCAGTAATGGCATGCTGGTTGCGGTGGCGCGGTTTGTATTATACATTACATGGCTTCGACGTTAAAAGCAAAAATTTGTGTCTTGTTTCAGAAACTCTTTTCTCCTTTCAACTCAGCTCCCTTCTTCTTGCTATAGGACCCAGCCAGAGCACAAAAAGTAAAAGGATGAAGGAGAGAGAGAAAGAAAAGTGAAATGAAATAAATGATGACCACCCACCAACTACTACACACTGCACCACGTCATCCCTCCTCTGCCCACCAGCACCAGCCTCTCTCTTCCTTTATTGTGCGTACTTTCACTTTCTCCAAAAGAAAGAAATTGAAATTGAAGGAAACATTCAGGTTCTCCTGAACCACCACCATCATTCTTGCTCACCCATTCATTCACGCGTCCATTCCATTGCTGTAAATTGCTTTCACCAGGAGAATGAGGCCCAAGGAAACTTGCAACTTTTGTGCACCATTGGGAACAATTCAAAACCTTTGCTGAAAAGCTAAACTTGTTCTACAGTCAAAACCACTCAAACTGTAATGAGTAACTGGGCCATCAATTTAAGAGCTAAAGAGAGGATTACACGGACGAGAATGATACACTGCACTACTACTGATGCGGTTTGGTTGGTTACTAGACAGAACTTCACTTAACCTCTGTACATTTTCACGTGCCCCAGTAGTAATAGTGAAAGGTAGGTAGGTGAGGGTATTGTGTGAGTGAATGGAATCAATTCATTTCACTTCTTCGGCATCGGGCACTCTAATTTAAATGATTGCGGCGGGCAGAGGCTCCGTATAGTTCGTACATGCATTAAACAAATAAGAGCAAACTTCCACTTGATTACCTTCTTTCATCAGCAACTCTCTAACCGCAGCTCAACTTCAACAGGCGAACGCGAACAAGACAAAGGAGGAATTTAAAATTTAACGCTAGGATGTAACTGCTTCATGCCACGACTGAAGAGACACGATTTTCTCCTCATGTCCTTTTAATTTTGATGCTAAAGAGTCCAAGAGTTTGTGCCGACTCTCTGACTGCAAAATCCATACAGTTGTGTCCTCTTTATAAGAGCGTGGCGCAACAAAGGGTTTTATAGAGACCTCGCAAGCCCAACCTCATGAGCTCATAAAAAAGTTTTATTGGGCACATGCAGAAATAGATATGACGTGGACAGCATTCATGCCAAGTGTCAAAAGACAGATTATAAATTAAAAAGACATTAGTAAACGAAACAATAAAATGGCTTTCCCCTTAATTGATAACACGAGACCCAACAGAATTATACATGAACCACTTTTTCATACAGTCGTCCTTCTCCTTCACTTTCTTCCTGCCTGAACTTTGGAGTTAATAACGTTGTCCTCGGGAGTAACATCGTTTATCATTTCAAAACCATGGATCCATTGTTTGACAATGGGTAGGGTAATGCTAATGCAGCAATTGTTTTTTATTCTTGTATGCGAGAAGAGGCGTCAATTTTACTGCTCAGAAATTCGTTGGAGATGTAGTAAATTCTTGTCAGAAACAATGTTATGATACCAAGTTATAGCCGCATGTGCCCGTGGTCATGTATGCATCTTGTATGATTGATGATGATGAGGCAGTGCAATGAGTGGAATCCATATCGTCACAGCCTACCTACAGGCCAACACCGTCAACTCATCTTTCTATTGTAAAAAAGTGGCGATAAAAACTTAAACAAAAATCCACCTTTTTTGATGCTGGTATTGTATTGTTATTGTTAGCAAATAAGAAACATTTATTTCATGTTGATTGCCATTTCAATTTTACAAATGAGTCCCTTAGAACTTTCTTTGTATAACAGCAAAGTTACAGTCGTACAGAACAATATTATAGGTATAATAATAATAGTGATCGTAATTAATCGAATAATGATGATATCCTTCAAGGTAACTAATCCAATGTCGCGATGAACGACATTACTGTTATTATATTATCGTTATTATACTATTTTTATTGACAGAGTACGTAATCATATAACAGTAGTAGGAGTAGCGAAGGTAATTTTTCATATATATGTATTTATATATACCTATTGTATTTTAATAGTTGACTTAGTCAGTACGGGAATCAATACTGCTTGAATGAATGAATGGATGATGAAACCTCGCCATGAGCAAAGATATCTATCGCTACCTGGATTTTTTTGTATCTTCTAGAGATTTCACGCTTTTGAGAATGCAAGTTTAGCTAAGAACGGTTGGTGAGGCGATAGATAGGAGGGGTACAATTAACTGGAGAATAGTGACAGCAAGCTATGGGGCGAAGGTCTCACTTTCCCCATGCATGGGACTTTGTATATTTCATACTTGCTTTTGCTTTCTTTTTCCTTGTTTGACTTCATTCACTCAAACTATGAGAGAGAGAAAGAAGGGAAAGCGTAAGGTTTGATACTTTCCTTTCCTAACAAACTGCTACGTTATATTAAAGGAGAAAGCGGAGATTTTTATTTCTACCAGCCAGAGGTTTCTCTGTATTGGTATGCTCTTTCTCAGTAATTTTTTTGATGACTCACTGAGTGGCAGGCTAACTTTTCCCATTCCCATATCTTTCAATTCATCGTCTGGATCCTTTGTTTTATTTATTATGTAAAATAAATAAAGCTCAGTAAGTAAAAGTATATATTTTGTATGATTACGTAGTGGTGTTATATATAGTATTACTCCGAATGACTATATTTATGTACGATAGCTAAGTAATCCCACCATGTTAATATTATTATTAGAAGATAATAACTTAACTACTGTTGAAACAAGTCATCAAAACGGGGTGGGTTTGCACTGGTTTGTCCCTAATTTCATCCACTTCTTCTACATCTACCATAAACTACCAACTAACGAACGTGGTTTATGTATGCCAAAAAAAAGCGCGAGATTAATAGTGTAAGTTATAATAATTGTTGGCGTCCTTTTGCCGTGCTATTGTTGATACCTATTTTTGGCTAAAAAGGTATAGAGCTGTTTTAATAAACGTAGCAGCAGCAGTGATCAGCGTATGGAGTTCATATATAGTATTATTGTATAGAATATTTGGCCCGGGAATGTAAGTATATAAAAACTACTAAATTAATTATTACATACTGACCTACTACTTGTCCACAACAGGCTCACTTTTCATATCCAGGGTTGGAGGGGGCTTTATGTCTAACCCATTCACCATCTTCTCAATGGACTTGAGCTCAGACGGGTGTTGTGGACCACTGATGCACAAAAGGGGAAGGTGAGATGGTGTTCCTTCCAACGGGTCCAGTGCTGTCTGTCTGGGCGATAGTTTTGGACTTGAGGGTGTGACGGTTTCAAACGCGGAGAGACTTCCACCTCCTAAAACACTGGTCGAGTTTGAGGAAAGTGAGGATGTTGAGGAGGAGGATGCAGTTGCGGGGGGGATGAATGGGTAAGGAAAGAAGCGATGAGCCTTCAGTCGTTCAGATAGTAATGCTGTTGGATCATACAAAACAAGACCTGATCATCAAGATCCCGTGCGTTAAAAAAGGAAACTGATTACTTATTTGATAGGTGATGGATTACCAGGACCGATGGAAGAGGCGAGCGACACTGGAGGTGCGAAAGGATATCCCGAGTGTAAGAGCTGTTGTTGAAAGAGGTGGTTGAGAAGAAGGGAAGGTGCTGATGAAGGATGCGCCCCTCCGGCCCCAAACAGGGAGAGGGGTAAGGATGGGGGAGGACCCAGGGGGGACATCCCATGAGCCCCTGGGTACAGGTTAGGTGGGTATAAATACGGCAACATGGGCGGCTGGAGTGGCGGTCCGAGAGAAATGTTTGGACTAGGATGGTCAAGGTCACGACCAGAGGGGCGAAACGTTCCTCCTCCACTTTCTGACCCACTGTCACTAATGTCACGGTCACTATCATCCCGTCTATTCCCTTCACTACCATAGTCTGCAACACACAAGGAGACAAAACATTTTACTTTCACTTGCAGATGTCCAGAGAAATATATCTTAATGAAGACGTTATTAGTGGTAGAATGACAGAAAAAGTGTAAAGGAGCAACCCAATTCATGTAGTAAATAACTGGGTCTAAAAAGGGATTACCCACTATCATCCGCATCTATCCCGAGGTATTAGAGATATCACACTCAAAAGAGAGATCCGACACACACCAACTCACATTGAGAGAGACTTGATAAAAGAAATGGTGACCCCAGCCAAAATATTATGTTTAACATGGATAAATTGAGTTGCCTCTCTCTTTCTCTTCAGCTCACAATTGGATTTTCGTGTCCCACAACTTTATTTTGGATATTGATTCCGTAGAAAAGAGGAGAGGAGAGGATGAAATCCGCTTTAAGATAAGAGTGCAACATGAATAATTCATGAAGTGTTGGTATTATCCGTACCAACCTAATGCATCATTCCATTCATCCTCTACTCCGTCACTTTCTTAGACAGATACCCTGGCTGACTTTTGTCCTTTCTCCTCTTTCTCTTTTTCCCTGCTCTCCGAGTAGAGAATTGCATGCAATGCATCCCAGATTTTAATCGGCATCTCCTTGCAGTGTGGTTTATATACCCTCTCCTACTCATCTTTATATGAATTGATGGATAGCACCGATATCTCTAAACACAGAGGCACAGATAGAAACTTTAAAAAAACAGGATATCGTATGGAACAACTAAGCTGCCTGTGTTCACTGTGTCCTCCAGCTCAGCTTTAAAAAAAATACCCAAAAAGCTAAGTAGGTAAACTAAACCTGTTCACTTGAGTGTGAATGCCTATTGGTTGATTAAAATGCTCCTGGGGGCAGAGATCCTGTCCGTAATAGAAAAATGCATTAATGTTCTTTAACCACTTTTACACCATTCACTCACTCAAACGCGACACGAACCCTGCTCTTTGACACCTCTAATTGAAATCATTATTATTACCGGAAAACTTGTTCTTTCGTTCCAACAGTACCTGTACTCTCTCTCTCTTAAAGTAAGTAAACATGTATTTCTACGTGTCCTTTCTCCTTTCAACCATTGCGCCGACAAAACAATCAATTCAATCCAACAGCAAATGGGTTTACTACTACAACAATCTTACATCAAACAAAGGACCAGGGGATAGTTGCTATAGGAGCACAAAAGTTTTAAAAAAAGAAGACTGCACTTGCTTACCAAGATGTCGATTCAGAGGAGGTGAGGCAGAGTCAGGTCGATGATCATTTCCCACCACGTCAACTCTTTCATCGTCATCATTGTCATGATAGTGACTGTCTCTGCTTCCTCCTAGATTATTGTTGATAGAAGGTCCGGCTGAAGGGTCGTGTCTTTGAGCTGCTAGCATTGCCTGTCTGCTGGAATGGAAGAAACCATAAATCAAATTAGTTATGTTCGCACACTCATTATTGATAATGGCATTATTATTATCCTATCCTCCGAAATTAGGATTTTCGGGTAAGCTTAACAGGTCTAACCTAAACTATAACGCCCGCATGCATGTCCTGTCTCTCCTCACCATCGTAAGACATAATCGTTTTGTTGCTATCCTTCATCATACGAAGTACATTATCCAGTATACTAAAGGTAGGTATATGTTCTACGAATTTCTTTACTGTCTGCTGTTAGCAAATCATTAAGAAGAGCTAGTCCAGACATTTCTTAATGACACTTCTCGCTCACACAATACCAACAGTCAGGAAAATGATGTTTTTCTAAATGTCCCTTCAGTCAATAATTAGCATTATTTTATTCATCTGCAATGCCATAGAATTCCTTGTAAACAATCTTGTAACAATGAAAAGAAAGTCAAATGTCTGTAGGTGTATCACGTTACCCCTCCAGGCGGCATTCTACACTTCTGGCCCAACCACAGGGACCATCATCATCACAATTTACGTTCCCATTTTCTAAGGACAGCAACATAATGAACGTCATAGTCATTATAAAAGGGTTAGGTAGGTAGGGACTGATTGCCTGCCGCCTTACGTAATCATATCCCCTTCCTAATATTAAAACAAACAATTTTCATACCCATTATAGTCACCTTTTGATGATCTAATGGCATGCACTACAATACTTGTATACAGCAAGGGCTCGAGTCGTTTTGTGAGTGAACAACTATAACAACAACGTGTCAATACAAGCGTAACTTGAGACTCCGTCCTTCGTAGGCTTTTGTCGGAAAGAAGGGGAAGGAAAGGAAAGGCAAGTAATTTACACAAGCTAGACGCAGAGGATATTAGGTTTCAAAGGTTTCAAAGGCGTTGATGCCACATATAATTATGGGCTCAAATAGTCATAATATTCTAAGTAATTTGTGGTTTTCCTCCCACACACTCTCTGAATAGACTCATGTACACTTAACAACCAAAACAAAAACATTCGGTTTCATTTGTATAGTTTTTCCACTCATTTTCCGTAATAATCGACCCATTCATTTCTATCCCTTCCCTTTCTTTCTAAAAGCCAGAAGCAGTACGAGTCACAGAAATAAGTAAGCAGGCACCAGTGAGTTGTTGTTACCAACCTTGGCTCGATCCAAAAAAAAAGTACAAGGGCTCAATTCTTTTTTAACAAATGGAGGTTGTTCCTCATGGAAGAACCTTTCGCTTTCTGCGGTTAATAATGATTACATGGCTGTACATATAATGTATGTAAAACGTACCATTTTTGAGTTCAATTAGTTAAATAACTAAAGCCTCAAGTGTTATCGTGTAATTTTCTTATCTTGACATGACATGAGTATGTGCATACGAGTGAAAGACGACTTGGTCACAACGTTCTATCTTTTGACTTATGACGAAACTGAGTGAATGTGCATCCAGCTATTTTTATGAGAACGGGAAGGAAGGGAAAGATCAAGATGTTTCAAAAAGGAGAAAGGAGTGGATCTAGTCTAGTCAGTCTTAAGGCTAGCCTTGCTTTCTTGCAGCTATGATATTGTCGTCGGTGAAGATGAAAGTCTACCTTTGTCGCGACGGTTTAACATGGGTCGATGAATAAGCAAACTGCACAGAGCTTTTTAAAGAATCTTCCTCCCCTGCTCTTGAAGATGCTGCTAAATTGAAATCAAGTGTAGCCACAGTATCTGCTATCTAAAATGTGACGAAGAGTGAGTTCCGATATTATTGCTCAATATAACGAGCAATAAATGTACAGATTTCAGTCGCGACGACGAGAGACGATTGACTGACTGACTGTCATTTAATTTTCATAACTTGGTGAAAGATGTCAATGAACGTCTTTCACATCATTTTTCCCTAAATTTATATCCACATCCGTTTTAGAGTCATGACAAGGGAATGAGAGAGAGGAAGGAGGAAGATCGTCTTTTGGAACGGTTTGTCTTTGCCACTAGACCAAAACAAATTATTTTCGTCATTATTGCTGGCTCCTTCACTCCTTCGTCCGGTTTTCTTGCAAAGATTTCTGACTTGAAACGATTTTGAAACTGTTAATTACTTTCTTTCATTTGAGAGGAGGGAATGCTCCGTTCTATATGGAGTATGTTGCAACAAAATGTCCAACAATTAATCCTATGAACTTCCCTATGTGACTAATTATAATTTAGGTGAAAAGAGTCAAGAGACGACTTGTAGTAGAGTCTAGAGGCACAAAGTATACAGCAAGATAGTCCATTATTGCTGGCTATAGGAAAAGAAACAGAAAGGCAAAAAAGTGCACAGGCGCGCATGCATATCTTAATAGTATCTGTTCAACTAACTGTGTTGTTGGTTGCTATTGTATAAAATTCGAAGCAAGCAGTTAATTGTTCCATGCATGTGTCAAAAAGAAGAACGGAATGGAGAGTCAGCCAATTTGGAACTGTCACCCAATTTTTTAACGTTAATTCATTGGCAAAAAACAATGGAGGAATGCTTCGCATTGTTTCCAAACTTAATTCGGTGACAGGACGGCTTGTGGTTTTTTATTCAATGTGTCCTTCTTCTTTTGAGCGTCTCTTTGTTCCTTGTGAAGTGATGGTAATCATGCAATAATATGCAACGTAAGGGTGAACAGATATTTTTAGACGTAGGATAAATGCGTGCACGAAACACTCGGTGTTCGACTGGCAATGTCATTATGGTGTGGATCGTGTATTATTTTACTTTTTCAAAGTTAAAGTTAAGTAGTTGGCTATATCAAAGATTTACTGATTGTGAGAAGCCACTGCTACCAAAAATTTTTATTATAAAAAATTATTCGTTTCGTGTCTGTCCTTGTCAACTCTTAATAATCAGACGTTGACGTGCCTTGTTTCTGGTTAACACAACCGTCAACTCAGCTTGTTCAATTGTCAAAATTTAACCTTATTATATGATTCACATGATACAACAATCACACAACTGAAATGCCGTTTATCTATTTATATTTCTGGATGACGTGTAAAAAAAAGACAGGAAGGTGTAACGTGATAGAAAATGAGACGAGATAATTTCTCGATGCGCTTCGTGTTTTCATTCTCGCCCACCCTGTCATCTCACCTTAACCCTGCCTTTCTCTCTCCTTTGTCTTTGTATAAATAGTTGGGCTGTTTCTCCTGCCAACAATAACGACATGAATGACATGAGCTTTGTGTTAAGTATCATTATGATTATCGTCCTGCTTTGTGTTTCCTTCGCGTTACTCCTTGTCATTTACAATTTAATTTACCCACCAACCAGCCTTCCCACCTACCGATATATTATACTCCTTCCTCCATTCTCATCGTGCATGATGAGGAGAACAAGTGAGAAAAAGAGGGCGAGAGGGGTCCAATTAACGTGGGTGGGGATGGGTGACTGATGATGAACAAGCATGAAGAAAGCCAAGCACGATACCTGCACAACAAAAGCCAACACTGCCTCTCATTCATATAATGAACGAGGTATTAATAGTGATAACAATGACAACAACAATCCTCCTCCATTCCCTCATTATCAACATAATCATGACTTGGCTGTTTTTAAATGGTTAATTAATACAATTGTTAAAAGGATGCTATAAATTACGGAGCAGGATGGATTTTTTTTTCTAAAGTCAAGGGGAAAAGGAAAGGACGAGGGGTACGTTGAGACTTTTGTGTGCATTTTAATTTTATAGTGCTTTTGCTGCCTTAGAATTTGGCTAATTCGTCAAGGATGAACAGGTTGAAAAATTGTGGAGAAGCAGAAGAAGAGGAAGTTGGATCCACTTCCACACCAGAAAGGGAATTGGATCATACCTCCTCTCTGTGACTTGGTGAGATCATCTATCGCCATAACCACAAAAAGCAAAACGAAATTGATTTGACAAGTTATAGTTTTCCACTTCCTGGAGCCAAGACTAACTAAGTTTGTGTGCGTGTGAGAGAGAGACTATGATGATGAGTAACAAAAGGAGGAAAGATTCAACTGACGTCGTCGTCTCCTTCGTGGGAAGTGTATAATGAGTTGAGTGACAGTTTAATGGTACCTCCCATATCTGTAAAATTAGCCAAGCAGATTCCCTTCAACTTGAGACAGCCTCTCCTTCGTCTGTTGTGGGAGAAAGAATGAGAATGCAGACACGAAAGGGAAGATGAAAACTTAAGATCAGAAAGAAGATGCCAAAAGGGAATTCAATTCGCGTCTCTTTGTTACTATCTTTTTGGTTGTAAGCCACTCCTAATTAACTGTGCTTTAAGACAGATCTTCACTACTACACTGATCTAAATACTTGACTGCCTGCCTCAGATTTCGGAGTTCGGAGAGAGATTACCCTTATTATTCATGCCAGGTTACGTTGTTATCAAGGATCAAAGAAAAAAGCCGGCTGTGAGAATGAGCATCATGCCTAACAACTAATTAGACAGCAGACTCAGTTTTGTTCCCATCCCTTGTTTGCGTCACTTGTCCTCTACTGTCTTTCATCTTGGATCCCTCTGTTACTTTTTTTTGCATACATGAATCAGGTAGTGAGATACAACTCTATTTTCTAATTCAAAAACAAATGTAGCATGACCACTTCAAAGTTGAATAAATGCAATAAGAGTGTAGAGAGTCTAATCTATAATCAGTCTGCGATCTGCCACCCACCCACTTCTTATGTCTATTTATCATCTTTTGTCATCCAACCATAAATTCACACATTTGAGCTTCCAGGTATCAAAATAGACAATTAATCAGGTTTACCAGACACGCACGAAATGATGTGCTGCTGTTGAGAAATAAAAGATGAAGTGTGAACAACTGTATCATGTAGTTATTATTATATTGCACCTTTTGTCTCAGACAGATGCAGTACCTAAATGAACTATTTTGGTAATGCAAATCCAAATCCTGACTCAAAAGTGGCATATTAATAGACTTGTGGCCGATTATAATTAAATACTGCAAAGCCAAAATGATCTGACATCAAAGTAGCACTCGACAAAAAGGGGAGTCTTACAAACTTACAGAGGTCATAGAGAAAAAGTTAAAAGCCCACATGTGCAAATGCGGCGAGGCGACTGGTTCGTATTGATGATGATGAAGTTAAAAAACATCATTGCCTTTTCGATATGAAACAAGTAATGTCACCCATTGGGATTGATTGGCTTTGTGTCTCCAGCTTATATTACATTACCTATTGAAATGAAGCCGAACTCATCAACTCACACACACGCGGCTCCTTGCATTATTTTAACCATTAGGAGTTCAGTTCGTGAGAGAATGATCTTTTTGACTGGTACATAATAATGCTGCCACCACTCACTTCTCTCAATCCACATGGATGAAAGAGTGAATGATTCGTCTCTAATCCCCATTTAATTTCAATTTTCAACCCCCTCAATTCACTCTCGTTATTGATCCCGATCAACATCTATTTTTATACTCTTCGAGTTCGAACTCAATGCCAATCCTAACCCTTGTTCCAAACCGATTCAGACCAGTAGTGCAGATTTTGCTCTTTTATCATTTGCAAGCATGATTTATAAATAGAAAGGTAATAAAATACAATTGAAAATGACACTGACTTTTTCTCTCGTTTCCCAGCGCCGGTGTCCCGAAACCCTTTGGCAAATGGATTATTATCTATCTTCAGTTGAGTAATCTGTACAAAAAAAGATGATCATTAGCGACTCATTCCATTTGAAATGACAATAATAAGAGCGTTGGATCACTTACCTTTTCGTTTTGGTACGCTGTGACAGCAATAAATTCCGTCTCCTTAAAAACGTAGGTTCGAAAGGTAGAGTAGGGAAGCTTAAGAATATCGTTAGCTCGAACTAAGTGAAAGCGAGGTTGGTACTTGTGCATTGAGTTGAGGATAGTCTGCTTGATAGGTACAAAAAGAATACATTTTACATAATAACGAGATGATGTTTAAATTCGTAAAACGAAACAAAAATGTGTGAGACCTTCATTATTTATTTGGCAGTGGAAGGAACCATATATTATTTTGACATCGGGCAAGAATGCACCACCATGCAATTTTCCAAAAAACAGCCTTCCCTTCCCTTGCCTGGGTGGGGAAGGATTAATTATGCATTATCGTGCTAGCTACCAACATTACACTTTCTAGCCTCAGTCAGTAATAGTACGGACTTGTGTCCGTGGGGTACAATTCTGCTTGCTGTGGTGGAGAAAGGCGACAAATTAAATGTAACATAGGCGAAGGAACAGGTATGTGATAAGTGGGTGATAATAAATACTACCGTGTCCTGCTCCCCGCTGTCCATTCGAAAAAGATATACTACATGGATGAATGAACGGTTCGTCCTGTGGTGCTCAATTCAATAAGCTTCTAGTATGTTTGCTTTCACCGCTTTCACAATTCCGCAACAGCAATTCTCTCCGCTCCATTACCAGCAATTTAATAATTTGACCATTTTGTTGGGAAATTATTTATGAAGAGATACAGACTTGATAATCCAATACTTACACCGTGCCTTACAATTTTTTTTGGCTTCATTTGTA
>JAQIWU010000820.1:0-21358 GCA_034696445.1 Isotomiella minor | reverse complement strand
CCATCGGTATGGTAGTGGATCCTGAAGGGCTTAACGTAACCTACAAAATAGATTCTTAACAAAACGCTTCTATCCAATTTGTTTAAAAAACAGTTACTGTAAACAGGATCGGAAATTTAACAGGCACGCGACTTCACCGCTGCAGGCTCTTGTCCGAGTTGGTAGGCTATCAACATTACCCATAGATACTATCCATTGTATTGAACGATGATTGTTTCTATTCTTGTTTTCCTTACTGGTTCCTTCATTGTAGGGTGTGTACCTGATCCCACCGAAGTTCCGCTCAACTGGAATGCAACTTGCGTAGTCTTGGTTTAGTAAAGTCAAAGTTATAACTGCGAATGACGCCGGACACACCGCGATAATATTGAAGACATAGTCTACTTTGTCAGTTCAATTCTGTAAATAATACGTTCTTATAGAGAAATATGGCGATGATTACCTTCAGGACGGACAGGAAGAAGAGACTATGTTAGCATTATTACTACAGAGCTGTTTAATCTGTTTGTCTCACTTCACCCCAGCTATTTGCATCTGATTTGTGTAACTTTAATCTTCCACGACCGAGAGTAGGTTGGTCCACTTGTGACCACGCTTAGAGTGGGCGGACTATTGTCCAGTCCCACATCCACATACACTAGAAAACAGAATCGCATGGTTACCCATAAAGAATCGAATACAGTGCACTTACTATGGTTTCCGGTGTTCATCCCACAAATAATGGGAACTGAAGTGGTCGTTCCTGAGACAACGAACTGGTCATTTGTGCACATTCCGTCTCTCGTTGGTTGGGAAATACTAAATGAATCGAAATCTAATCTGAACAAAGAAAACATAAAATTATAGTACATTATTTGTAAAACGAACGATGATGGATAATGCTACCGTAACTGACAAACCTCCTTGGAGAGCACTTATGAATGCTAAGTTGACAGCTCCCAGTTCCAATCATGTACCGTGGAAAGTTATGGAGTTAATTACAAACGCAACAGATGCCGTATCCTCTCGCGCACTCCCCCGCTGCAGCCCCTCTTCTGCGATAGCATTCCCCCGCAGGATAGCACGTGCCATTGTCCTTGTTTGAGCTGAGACACTCCGTATTATCGAATCGTACAACGGTGAACATGGACAGAACTATTCAGCAGAAGAGGAATAAGACATTTTCTCTGCCCTCTGAATTTATAAATTTCCTCCTGCCTTACATTTTGGGTCTCTTGAAGTTTTGACTTGGTTTGTAAAGTTCCAACGCATTGGTCGAACTCATCCTCCTTTTAGGTGTACCAATACCAACCCTCCCCATGTTCATGTCAGAATTTCAATCACGGAAGGTGGCCAAATTTGAAGTGACACACTAGGCATGTTGACTCGCGTTTAGAATTTGTGACAATTTCATGCATGATGATGACTTTTAAGACCGTCTTCGTTTTTAGTGAGGATTCTTAACTCAATTTAATGCACTGCTTATTTTCTTCACTTACGTTTACTTTATAAAAATCACCATCATCGTTCCCCATAAACTAAGTGCTGTTGTAAGCTTGGGTGTTACTTCCATATAATTTTGGGTTCCGAGTTCAAGTGAGTGAAAGTGTCGTCGAGCGTATCATTGTTTAAAAGTATAGCTTGTGGGTTGAGAAAAGACGAAGGAACTAAACTTATATAGGTTCTATTTGGAGCTATTGAAACTTTTATTTCAATTAAATTAATGCTAATTCTACAAAGTTTCGCATTCATAGCTGCACAACACCTTCAGACGTTTGATGACAATTCACAGTATAAATTATGCTTAATTTAGTCCACTTCAGCGTAATTAGGTAAATGAAGATACGAGATTTTCAGTTCCTTGGAGCGACAAATTGGAAAGCAAGTATGTGTGTAATTCGTGATAATTTGTATTTTAGTATTCAGTCATTCTTTCTTCATGTGCCCTCCATCCACACTTTCTTTCTTTGTTTTTAAGCTTTGATCATGTACTTGTTCTCATCAGCGGCCCCATTTTCCTTTATCTCCTTGATGAAGGAATGAACCACCCATGCCAAGTACCCTTGAATAATAGTCCCAAAGAGTCCTCCGACAACGGTACTTTCATAGCTCATTTGGCTCATGTATGGTGGCAGCTCAAAGAGCACCAATTGCACTGGGATGAGGAATGCAGAGACTGCAATCATGACAACGTTGACGTAGAGCCAACCCTTGCATCTGGACCCATTGTTCTAGAAATATAATTAAGAATAGAAAACTTTGCAGAGTAAGGGCTAAAACACATCAACTTACCAGCCGAGCACCTCTGTACAATTCAAAGCTGAGTACCAAGTACGTCAAACAAAGTGCCAGGGCCATCAGGATTACTGCACCTCCCATTTGAATCATTTGCCCTGTTTGGTTAAAAAAAAAAGATGGTACTGAAGTGAATGAGGAAATGGATCCTGAAACTTACGCAATACGCCAAGGACCAATCGGATGTGAATGTAGGAGTCGCCATCGTACTGCATTTTGGAATTATCAAATTCCCCCGTAATGATTTTGTGTGAGGATCCATCGGTCTTGTCGGTCAATTCAATTTCTTTCTTGGGTGCCATTCTATCGGCTTCAAACTGAGCCATTTTGAAGACCCCTTCCGTATCGATGATGTCTGGATTGTTCATGTCTGCCACCCCAGCAGTGATGCAAATCAGAGCCACCGTCAAGAGGGCAACGGCTATTGTATAAACCACCTATGATTGAATATACAAAGTTAAAAGTGTCCTTCTAATGGCCGTAGCATTTTGAAACCTAAAGGATGCCAACTTACAATGTGGTAAATTGCAATGGCTTTGACCCCGCTGCGGAGCGACATACAACATGGAGCTTTAATCCTCCTCATCATGGCTGTGAAAGAAGTCAATTAAAATCAAAATTCTTTTAATTTTTCTGTTGATGATGGTATAAATTGCAAGAAGAAAACGTTTTGCATATGGCAGAAGTGCTGAACAGAATTGTGGACAGGAGAAATGCAGCTACGTGACTGCAAAATCTATTTGGTTTTGCTTTCTCCGTCGTACATTTGATCTATACGTATATATAAAATACAAAGGTTCCGGGAAATGGGATAGGAAAAGAGTTCAAGGTGACAGGAAGTACGGTTGCATACCTAGCCAACAAGAAGCAAATTCGGGTTGTCCTCGCACTGGTTCGGAAGGAGCCTATTGGGAATGTGGATAGAAATCGGACCAAAAGTACAATAAAGTGCAATGCAACGTTTTGTCATGTCATTTATTTGTCCATTACCATTGATTACAAAATGGAACAACCTTCATTTTGCATTTTGTTTTAACCACATAAACCACGTAACATATTTGAGACAATGAATTTATGCTTTTATGGCCAATTTCTAATCACATTTTATTAACTTTTGCTTCGGTTTCTTTCCATTCTTCCTTGTGGCTGCTTTACTTGGTAGCGTGGACCGTAGAAAAATTGGCTTTAATGTGTCGTTTATTCTGAATTTCATAGGATTATGCTATGTATATAAGGTTTATTATTATGCAGACACATACTGAAATCAAATGGAATTTTGTGTGTTCTGTTCATCATACATCGCTGAGCTGAACAATTAAAGCTAATATGTTCATCATCAAATTTCATTATATTTCTATGCATTGTGCGTTTTGGCTTCTCAGTTTTCCCGTCTCTTTACGCCACACACGACTCTGCAATATCCCAATCATCGTTCGTGATTCACTCTTTGTAGTGACATTATGTAGTGTCCATTGATTGATGCACGTAACAATTATCCTCGACTCAAGACTAAAGTACCAAGCCCTAGAAATACTGTACCCTACATCTGCCTACCATGAAGCATTACAATATTCTGCATGCTATTTTTGATGAGGGGAAATCTGTAATATGGTGACACTGCAAAAATTTGAAGCGTCTTTTTCCTCGAGAATGGCTACTGCGGCATAGATGACTCTATTATTGTATTCGGAATGATCGATTGTTGTGTCTTCCCATTGATCTTTTAATTATTGATCATCTTCTCAAAATAATATTATGCAATGAAGCTTAATTACAGCTTAAATACAGCATTTAAAGTGTACACATATGCAAATTATGTAATAAATCTAATGATGCTCTCAGACTCCTTATAAACTCAAGCAACAAGATGGATTCTCATAGTGTCTGTTTGCTAAAGTCGCAGAGAAGATGGATCTCTTCTGGAAGAACCCACGACTACTGCTACCACTTACATCTTTGTTGTTAGTTCTTTTAATAAATGTTCCATCCCCGGTGTCCTCTGTTTTAGGGGCTGATCCTGCATCTCTCATGAGAATCGTGCAGCGTCTTTGTGGAGAGAGGCATGACGAAGCATTTGCAAGTCAGTTCTACGGATGCTACAGTGAACTGACGGAGGTAATTTCTATAAGCATTAATTTTCCTGTTTTAAATAATTTTGACTGTGTTTTGTTGACCAGAACGAAAAGTGTATATTCGACACTTGTCAAAAGGAAACATTTGGATGTACGCTAAGCACAGTCAAGAATATTGAACACACGTGCAAAAGTGCTTCCCAGCTACCGAAGGTAAGATAGATACAAACTTGTCATCATCCAACAATGCGCACAATTACAAAATTTCCTTTTTTTCAGTACACGGACTGCTTGATGGCAAAATTCGCCAGTTGCAGTCTTGACATTGTAAAAGCAGTCACTCAAATCAATGTAAGTCAAACGTTCAAAAATGTTTCACCACCTACGAAGAAGTGTGTCATTTTTATTTTCAGGTTTGCCAAGGTCATCTTTTAGGACTTGAGTAAATTGAATGGTAGCAAGTACCCGAGACAATTTTCTAAATGACACCGTTGAACATGAAAATTGATTTATTGATTTTTAAATGTGCTTCAATTGGATTTGGAAAGAAAGTGGTTAATATCAAACACGACAACGGGATGCATGTTGTTGGTGACTGACGTCGCATTTAACATTTCTAAATAAACAGCATAGTTTTACTAATAAATTTCCTGTTTGTGAAGAACAATAATATTCAACATACCAACGGCACTGCCTTAACCACACCCCACATACAATCCAAAAATTGTTTTGCATTTTTACAATCTGTATCACTTTTCCCCAAATGACGACCTAAATGTCATTTTCAGAAGAATTTACAGGTTGCCAGAACAATAAGTCGTATTTAAAAGTTACCATGCATATCCCAGCAATTTCCAACGTGCTTCAATGAAGCCTCTGAGTACCTTTTGGGAAAACTTTTCTTGATCCAGTCGTCAAGAATATTTCTCTGTCCAAGGTGTTTAGAATTGAGCTGAAGGAAGAAGAACGATCATTTTATGACGAGTTATTCATTACGGTAGCTTCTCTTACTTACAATCCCTAGAGCCTCGCCATGACAGTAGAACATACACTGTGACAAATGTCACAATTTAAAATTAGATGAGCCAATTTTTCTACCAAACCTTTAAAAAAATTATCACCAACGTTGGGATTCTGTTTCCCTGCTTCTGTCCCATATCTGCTGTTACAAGACCCGATGTCGCTCATGATGCGGTCGTCAGCCGCGTAGAATCCATCTTTGCAAACCAATGGCCTCCACTTTGTCTATGGACGATGGTATGGTAGAGTGATGGATGGTAGGAGAAATAATACACTTACAGTATCCTGTGCGGACGCAATTGTCACCAAGCAGGCTAAAAGTACTAGTATCTTCATATTCCTGTCTGAAACCTTAAAAATTGTATGTCAAAGGTTGGAACTGGACTGATAAATTCAGCGATAAAAATTTGCGGCATTTTATACTTTAGGTGTTGCATGCTTCAAATCCATTTATTTGAACTTGAATCGAAATTTTTGTTCCAAAACGGTCGAATGGAATGTAGCTAATTAATTGAGACTGATATAGATCTGAGTAGGTATAAAGAGTTTACTGTGATTGAAGGATTGTGATTAAATTCACAAACACTCATTAAAAGACCCAAGCCACCCATGCATTTTCGACAGTTTAATTAGTTAATTAAGTAATGACGGTTTGACAAAGAATATAACACAGAATCTTCAGTTGTTGAATACAAACTTTATTATTATTTGATAATGACCCGCATTATCTATGAACTTTTGTTTACGGAGAATAACAAAGAACTGCCATTTACGGCATTAGAGCATCTCATATATGGTACAAAAAAATGCAAAGTGCAGATAAATCATACAGCCTTATATTGACATTGTTATATCCACGTCCAAATCAGGATGGATTGCTATTTCGCCTGGGATCCGTATATTTCTGAAAATGTTCTTTAGGTTAGCTGTAATGAGACCACGGACTTTGGCATGAACTTCCGGCGATGCGCTTTGCACGCCATAAATGTAAATCAGTATTGCTCCAGCCGAAATGACGACCACGACCAGAACGGAAGACACAATCACTGTAATACTGGGCAAGACACGGCGGTGAACAAAGTTCCTTTTCTTTTTTCTGGAAGTGTAAGTTGGCAAGGGTGTTCCCACGGGAAGACTTTCACTTCCATGAGTGCAGCAGCTCTCAACGGAAAGTGTGTCTGTTGAAGGTTTTTTGGACATTTAAAAATCAGACAGGAGTCAGTGGAGAATGCAACCAAATGAATTTTACCAATGTCAAGGGCTTTTATACTGGTGTCCGTTGTGTAACAGGAGGAGTGTCCCATTTTAGGAAGGTGAACCTGCATTACATGCAGAAGATGAGATGATGACCTAAGTTTTCACCGAACTGAGCCAATCCCACAAGAGGAAAGTTGTTACAAACTGCAGAAGATTGATGACGTTAGATGTGTGGGTAATTGAATATATGAATATGTAATTACAACGTCTGGTCGAAGAGCACCGTTGAACATAATTTCCTTTCAATCTGTAATTCGGTACTGTCCACTTCTCTGTTCCTTCGTTGCTTTACATACCTTGTCCGTGTCTTAACCTCAACCTCAGACTTGTTTTGCATGTGTCCGAGGGTGACATCATATTCATACGAGTACCTATCTTTTCTTCATTTTTTGGACATGTAATTATCTATTCCAAAACCTATAAACTTCATCATCAACGCAAATCAAAACAAAGTTCGCTATATAGCATTTAATTTATTCAACGCAAAGTCGATCATGATGCGGTAGGTTATGAAAAAAGGTGTTACAAAAACTTGTTTCGTCCAGAGGCTCATTGTTAAAATTATTGTTGTTCCTGTGTTTGCGTCAATAATACCCACAAATTATTCCTATTTGGACAACAATCAGGGTGTGAATTGTTGTCTTATGCTTCATGGTGGCAGGCAAAGTCATTCAAGAAACGTTAAACATTGAATGACTTTGACTTGCAATATTCAAGCATTGGAAAGAGGAAGAGGTAGGGGCAATGTGCAACGAACGAAGACAAAAACCAAAGTAAACCAACAACAGTTTTTTTACTCATTGATCAACATTATTTACTTCCTGGCTTCCACTTCAATTGGTCTGGCAACGTTACATTAATCAATTGTTTTATAATTTTACTGGAGGACGATAGTTTGCCTGCCAGATAATTCCTTCAGCACATTTCCGGATGGAGTCATGAGCAATTCATTGCCTTCGTTCAAGACCGGATCTTCACTGTTTCTCACTCTTTTCCCAGGATGGCTTTTGTACGGTTCCACAGCCTCTTGGATCTTGTCCGTCAGTTCATCAGGGAAGAATATCTCGCCAACGTATCTCTCCTTTGTCTCATCAGTTTCAGTTATTTTAAAGTGGACGTGAAGAGCTCGTTCACCATACCATCCTATAAAATATTTTCATTTTAAAATTGTAGAATGGATGCAGGGTGCTCCTTCTTGCCTGGAAAAATTGTCACAAACTCACATTCCCCGTTTTCATCCGTGATTTGAATTCCACGGAGAAAAGTGGTGTCTTCAGTTGGTTCAGAGTGTGGGTGTACTACCTCCTTTGAACCTTCAAAATTTCCAAGCCATTTTAGTGTCTCACAGACAAAGACAAATGCTGAACGAACCTGGGGCTCCCAGTGGATAGTACCCTGCATATGCTGAGTAAACCCCCAATCCATCAGATTGCCACAAATGGACTTTTAAGTTCGACAGTGGAAGATGCTGACAATTTACAATAGTAAATTGTAAATTCAGTCGCACTCCAGGCCTGCCTTCAGTGATATCTTTGCGAATCGGTTGGTTGGTCAGGAAAAATGGACCCTCGGGGATCGGACTATTTTTCATTGCGGGATTGTCCATTTTACTAAAAACTATAAACTACTTCTACAGTCTTTTTGACTGTCAGAGAAAAAATCGAGATGGTGTTTTGTTCACAAATGAAGTTGACAATAAAGTTTACTTACATTGAAGTGGATTCATTCATTCATTCGTCTTAAAGTGAAAGGGGTCAACGAACATTTGTATGCATTTCATTGAAATTTAATTTCTATTAACAAACGGCTCCGTACTCTAACTCTAAAGTAGCATTGATAGCTTCCACGCCATAAGAACAAGCCATTCCCTCTTCTTCTAATTGGTATGTGTGCCATGCAGTTTAATATATCATACAATAAAAAGAAAAAAACATTCAAGCAAAAGATTAACGTCGTCCTTCTATGTAGACTGCTGCAAATATGAACTACCATGACTTCTGTATAGTACAAGCATGCAAATATATATAAATCAAGAAATAAATGCTTCATGGCTTTATTTAAAGCTATTTTCTATACACAAGTATAATTTCGTTTGGTTTTGTACGAGGAGATCCCAATCTAAAGGTAATCAAGATTGGCACATCGCTTTTTCTGTTCCTCCAATCAATGTCACGCGATGGAACATCTTTTTTAGACGCCTCATCAACCCGTGTCGTAAACTCCCCGATTTTTTCTTGGCAATGTCGGAGAGAAAGTTCTTAAAAACGCCATATTCCCATTTTGCATACGTGGGTATGTACTAAAAGAAGCCAATCTCCTTGGCTTTCACTCCTTTCTCCTGCTCACTCTCTTCCAGAATTTGAGCACCTACTATCTGAGGAAAAAATGTTATTCCTGAGCAAGAGAAAGCAACGCAATGCAGAGTGCAATGTTTTTATATACGTTCTCATTCCATCTATCGACCGCTATTGATCCTCAGCTGCGGAGGAAACATTCTAAATTGAAAGTGAAGCCATAGCATGACATGAAACATGCCAACAGTATTGCTTTTTAGACGCCTAATTGAGGCGTTATTCAACGCGAAATATTATACATAAAATGTTATTCAGTACGGTTCCTTCGACGTGGCTGAAAGGAGTGGATTTCGTCTAAAAAGAAGTTCTTACTTCCGTCAAAAACAAATCATGGGCTCCAAGTGCTTTCTCCATCTTGACAAGGAACAACCAGTGTACGTGGCAGGGGAAAGCATCACTGGTTGGCTCGAAATTAGCACGTCCGCTAGAGAGGAGAAATTGTTTGGTACATTTTTTTTTATTTTTCACAATGGCCTCATTTTTGACGCATCCTTTTGTGTGTTTCTTAGACATGCAACTGATACTGACAGGCCTAATTAACAAGTGGCCACAAGTCAAGGTGACGTTTGGGATCTACAGAAGAGCGACACGGATAAATTTGCAGCTACCAATTTTGTACAAAACCAAAAGATACTCAACCTGCTCCTTCAAAGATACAAAAAGTTAGAAACAATGACCAAGTAAGACTCAGCACAATGAATTAACCTTACTTTTCCTGTGATAGATGAAGCAATATACATGCAATGTGGAGACCCACCATTGAAGCTGCCCTTTGAACTAAAACTCCCAACGAAACTCTTCTCTACTTTCATTGGTCATCATGGATACGCTCTGTACAAGCTCATTGCTGTGGGGAAATGGGGCACGCAGTATGGACAAGAAGGAGGTTACTTATTCGACAAGGACATTCACATTCTTGCCAAAGTGCCTGCGATTAGACCAAACTATGACGTGGAATTTAATGACAGTCAGCAGACGGTGCAAAATGGAAGAGAGTGCAATCTCTCTGTATGGGTGGACAAGCGTAGTGGCGTTCCTGGGGACACGATAACGTTTAAAATCAACGTTGAGAATGGACAGCCCATGCCTTTGGGATGTCTCAAGTTTGCTCTGCAACAGGTAAGCCTAAGATATGCTGTACAATTACAACAAGGATTGAATGACTGCGGTTATGCAGAATGTGTCGTGGAGCTTTGACTCCACAGACATGGTGGGTGTGACTCGAAATGTTGAGAGGAAGGACGCAAAGATTATAATCAGTCAGGAGGGACCCTCAATAGCCCCAGGGCCAGGGAGAAAACTGAATTGGAGTGGAGAATTAAAGCTACCCCACGTCATCCCTTCAGGGAAAGGGAGTGATGACTTTGGATCCTTTGTTGTTGGCTACTGGCTCACTGTAAGATTCCCTTATTATTAGATGACGTCGTCGATCCACTTTGTTATGTTTGTTTTTGATATTCCCAGTTCGCTGCCTCAAAAGGCCCTAACCTCAAGAAGACGGTGCCGGTCCACATTGGCACAGCAGAGGTGGCGAGTGAGGAAGATGAGACACTTCTGTCTTTGGCTTATTTTAGTCAGTTGAGGCGAAGTTTATCGGCCACGTCCTTGGATGCCTTATCGCTTTCCTCCGGCACAGGAGATGAAAGTTGTTGGTCATCATTGATGGATCTTAAGGATGCTGGACGTAGTTCTGAGAGTGACACTGCTTCATTCTCCTCCTCATTCGATGAGCGTGAGACACCTTTCCCCACCGAAACACGTAAGACCAGTATCATCTTGTCAGAAAAAACCAACACTTGTTAAATATTATCTGACATAATGTAGCACCCCCACCTTACGTGGAGGCTGAAGCATCCGAGTCGAAGGCTCAAAGAAAATGAACATTGGACATCGATCTTGACGATCCTTCTTTTATTTAACGCGTTTTAAGCTAAACGTGAGCACAAATCCCTCTCCTACTGAAAGTGGATGAAAATATAGAGTAGATATTATGTAATAATAAAATTAAGGCAGCCATCATTAATAATGTCCTTTTTACTAGTAAGGCTTTTCTCAATTTTACTGTGATCCTATAAGTTAAGTATACCAGAGCAATGCAACATCTACGTTACTATTTTCTAGTTGGAAAGAGTATTCTTACTATGACTTTGCATGTACATTTTTATAGTAGAACAGCAGAACAAAAGCTTTGTCAAAATGCCACACCTTTAGCTTCAAACTATGTGTCGTCTAAATCTTAAATGTCATAGAAACTAATTAACCCGACAAAAGAGTCATATCGAAATTATGAGTTGCCTTTTACCCGGAATATTATGTACACTGTTCAGTGAGAAGTCTTTGTTAAGTTCCTCATCTATTTCTTAACCTTATTATCGTGGCGTAAGTACCTAAGTAATGACAGAAAACCGTAAGCTAAAAGACAGCCTTTCATCTCAATTATGTATGAAATAAGAAAATCACACGCTTTACTGGCACCAAATAAATATAATCTGTATGCAAATGCCTCGGAGTTATTGACAAATGTGATCCACACGAATGTCGGAGAATAGAAGGGCTTCGATTAACGCTTTATGTTCTTACGTTGCCCCACAGTTACTATTTTCTAGGACGCTACGCATACAATTGCACTGAAACAAAGAGACTGAATCAGTTATTCAAGAAATTTATTATGACAGCAATTAATATAATATAACAGCCAAAGAAAGCAAATTGTTCTTAATACTACGTTACTCTTTGGTTCCTGTTTGATGAAACGAAGAAAGCACAATTGATAAAGTTTGCATTGCTGCCTTCTTCAGTTCGCTTTCTTAGTAGGGGCCTTCAAATTGTGGAGGAAATGACTCTTGGCACATGGGGTTAGGGCCATGAGCGTAGGGTGGAAATTCCATACTTGAGTCGACATTGGACATTGGCATGTACATGTCCGGCTCTTCTACTATGCAAAGATGAGGAGGCTCGTCCTCAATAACGATAACAGGCTCATCCGGCATTAGTGGCGGTAGAACGATCATTTCCTCATGAACAAGCACAGATTCCGTCACAACCGAATGTGGACCAATGACCATGGGTGGTGGTGGTAGAGACGGCAAGAATGTCGCTGAGGAAATTGGAGGAAAAGGAGGCTCAGCGTACAGAATCGGCTGGTCAGTCACAATAATCTCGTCATGTGAAGGTGGAAAAAACATTCCCATCCCTGGTCCTGGTCCTATCATGTAAGGTTCTTCCACAATTATAGTGGGAGGGGCTGCAATGATAGGATTTAATTTTAGTCACAGTAAAAACAGGAAAGATTTCTGTACCAACCGTCGTAAACTGGGATGCAATCGAAACACATATTGTTCCTCTGTAAAGGTACTTCAGGACGATGTGAGGACACACTTTCAAGTGTTCAGGACAAAGCTCAATGAGCAATTGACTTAAAAACTACGTCGTTATGAAGATCTAATTAACGGAGTACGTGGAGAAAAACAAACGAAGTGAAGATGACTTATTAATGACTTCCTCGAATAAATAAGATTTACCCCTATGGTAATGAAAACCATCATGATAGCAAGGAACGAGACTGTAATTAACAGCATCCGTTTGCTTGTCTTATCCATCGTCATTAGCCATTGAGTCATGGCGATGGCACAGAACAGAACAATCCAGAAAACTCTTAAACATGCACCAACCTATACCTATTGACGAAATCGCATTGATGCCTGTTTCAAAGTATGTCTACAAGATGAGTGTAGATATGAGTGTAATTAATTAATCATTTGTTTTCAAGCACGTCAGTCTATTACGTAAAACGTTGACAGATTTATTTAAGCATTTCTTTGTCGAATGCTCCATAGCTTAAAGAAAAATACAAATTTAGTTGCGACAACCTGCAACTGTCAGTTATACATTCTAAAACCTCTGCTTGATGATTTGGAATAAATAAAAATTTACGTAAGAACGTGACAAATTCAGAACTCATGAGTAATCAAAATACGGGTGGACTTTGGTATTATTCTGTTTCCTCCTTCACTAAACAATCATTTTGCTTCTTGTGCAAAGATCCTTGGGTCCATGGACTTGCAAAATCACAAGTAAAATAAAAATTATAATCGCAGCCTGTCTTGCAGCTCGTCATTGCACAACCCATGTCGACAAAGTCTCCCAAAATCTGACGTCTTGTCCCATTGTTCCGCATCCATGAAGTCACAGCGTCCTTACAAGTGCTCATTCCAGCAGCAATGTTTTCCCCTGCACGGAACCAGTCGTAACCTGCGACTCTCATCCGTTCAAAGGGACTCTGCTCATCCTTACACTGGACTGCAAAACAGTTCTGCGCCATCATAGTCTTAGCGTGTGCTAAGGATGAATTCTGTAACTATACAAGGTCACAATTAATCATGGATTCAAAATGGCAACAAATCAAAACTCACACGCTTGTCAAATGATAAAGGAGAGAGTCCATGTTTCGTCCTTTCTTGGTTATGTTCTTTTACACAATAGCTGACTTCAACTGGGGTCTCCATAAGTGGAAGGGCTGTGAGTGGGAAGAGAACCATGCCTTATTTTGACCCTGAAAGATTGTTTCGGTTTGTAAAAACTTACTTGAGACTGTAGACAATTGAAGAATCAACGAAAATATTTGGAAAAGGAACATGATTGTGACGAACAATGTTGAGGTCATTTCGGAACACAATATAAATGGTATTCGGGTACTGTTTTTTATTGTTTCTAGGAAGGAAGTAGAAAGGAACAGAAAGAATTCTTGACTGTCATTAAATATTATAAATAAGGGACGATGGCTTGAAGAAGACAGGTGTATATCTAGGAAGAGGATTAATTGAGTTTATGCAAAACAGTAAAGTTTGTTGGCATGCAGAGTGGTGTGTAGGATGTACAATTGTATGATATTTCAATTTGTTTTATCAATTCACCCCATGATTGTCTTACGACAATGCACTGGATTACATAGGACTTGCAAAATCGCATGTCCAGTATGAATTATAATCGCAGGAGTCGCACTGTGCCATGGCACAACCAATGTTTACATAGTTCCCCAAAATATTATCTCTGTGCCCTTCGTCTCCCATCCACATGTTGACTGCGTCCTGACATGTACTTACCCCAGCAGCTACAATGACATGCAATTCATATATTTACGTTTACACTAGCTAATCAATTGAGGTTGAAAAATACCAATGTTTTCTGCCGCACTGCTCCAAGTGTAACCAGCCTGAGTCATCCGGTCAAAGGGGTTAGGTTCTCCAGAGCATTGGTGCGAAAAGCAGTTTTGGGAGGTCATAGTGTTGTCATGATTTTGAGACGATTGTTCCAACTAACAAAAAATGAGGTAGCGATTGGAGTTTTAAAGGAGTCGTGACGCATACCCTGTCGTCGTATGTAAGTGGACCTAAACCATTGTCACTCCGAGCTTGATTGTGCTCGTCCAAACAAAAACCTCCAGACGATTGCCTTACTTCCTTTCCTATAAATAGTAAGCGTTGGTCAATAATTGTTAATGTTGGTATGATATGCTTTACCCTGAATCGTCGTAAAAAGAAGGATGGCAGCAACCAAGCTTCCAATATCGCACACTCTGACCATCCTCAATAATCTTTGCTACAAAGCGAAGTCTATCTTGGACAATTTTTCAATGGGCAATTTTGAGCCATATCAGCCCTTAAATAGATACATTTTTATGATTTACGACGTCAAATGATACAAACTCTGTGGTGTCTCATTATTAATTTATAACTTGGCAATTCAAGGAATTGGTTGCATCTGGGATTATGATGCTGTGAACAGAACATTTCGGTTGTGGTTTCCAATTTGATTGAAGAGAAATTACATTTCTCATGGACAATGACGCAATGAATCAATTTGAAAGGTACATTGTTAAGCTCATATGCGATATGCAGACCGCAACCGGAACAGCTTTTGACACGTTGTTTCCATGACTACTGTATCAAGATTTCTCAGCTTATTTTCAGCACCACCGACAAACCTTTTTCCAGTGGTTGATGAGGCAATATCAAACGACGGACAATTCGTTGGATGGAACACTGCGCATGAGACACATAATGAAAAGGTATACTTTTAACCAATAGTTCTGTGGATGATGATGTGATCTTCAACAAATTTTATGGTTGATAAAGCCAACAGATAATTTGTAGGAGATGATTTATCTATGTCAACAATCCACTGCATCACGAAAGCAGAAAGGAAAAATCAAAATTTCCAAGTTCAACGTCTTCATGATGATCATTGAGGCTGTCCATTAAGAAAATTTCCTAGAAGTAACTAAAGCACTTTCATGTGAATCACTAAATCATCAGTCTTGCAAAGATCTGGAGGCAAGTGGAAGGAGTCGACTTCGGTTTTTTGCAGGGAACAGCATTGGTAGAAGTGCGATTAAGGTTATATACTTCCAGTTGATTCCGAAAATAAATTTTAGTACATGCATAAAATTGTTATTGCGTAGTTTCGCTTGGTAGTGCACAAAGCAGTAAATGGCTATAGGCATGGTGAGGCATCTTTTTGTCATGACAGACAGGTAGTTCGATTGTTTCGCTTGTACAAAGATATGCAAAAAAAATTGCTCAATAATGCAATGCGGATAACAGAGAATGACTTGGCGATTGTCGCAGTACAATGGGAATGGGATTCCCTTCTCTTTTTAGCTCCCTTTCATGAAGTGCAGCACTGGTCAATGATACTTACAAGACTTCCATTCATTCCATGAGCGAATGGAGAACTACTACGCAGATGGTGCATTTATAATATTATCTTAAGTAGTCTCAGACAACTTGTCTTAGACAAGCCATTCCTCAACTGTTCCGCGTCACCAGAGCAACTCTGGTTTGGTTCTCCTTACAGAGAGTTGTCCTGAGTGTCTATAAAAGTTTGCGCAAATAGCGATCAATGTATCCGGAACCTCCCAATAATGGCATTGTGACTCGAACATTCTTGTTTGTGTTAAGAGTGCAATTGAAGTTGGTTACCCAGGCGACAATTTTCTTCCTTATCAGCACCATCATGTTTTTTGTCTGTGGTCAATTAGCAACGAATGTTGTGATTGGAGTTGGTAAAGCCGTGAAGACTGGGAGCACGCCTAAAGTATATCACAGCCCCAGCGCACAAAGAAGAAGAAATTCCAGAGTGGGATAAGATGTAGGGGTCAATTGAGATTTGGAATCCCGTGCCCAATGTGGAATAAGAGGGCTCAGGACTGGCTTGGTAAGGATTTACATTTTTAAGTATTATCAATTGAAAATGACGTCAATTCAATGTATTGCATAGGTAGGGGGATGAACACCGACTGCCCTCAATCTCTGATGATGTACAAAAATGCCTTTTTATGTGTTACACTGATAATCACAATAGGGGCTAATAAATATGACATAATTACAAACAGTCGTACATTTGTTTATTCTTTTATTTTTTATATATCTTAATTTTGTTTGCTACAAGCTGTACCCCGTCGACGCCTTCAGAGACGATTCCACTTTCTGCACTGTACATAGAAATGTTTTTTGGTGGGAGGTCCAGTTTGCATCTCTACATGCACAAAACGAGTTAAGATAGTTGAAAGTATAAAAGGATGTATGACCTCACCTTTATCCATGAATTATAGATGCAGTACCATGCTTTTCTTGCAGGTTCGCAGTTCTTCCGAACGACGTAGGATCCTGTATGAAACAAGAAGGAGGATGTTGCCACAACTGAAGATCACTTGCTCAACCCATACGGATTTTAATGCATTTCACAATATCCTTGTACATCGCGTCTTTGGTATCCTTGTCCAATGTGGAGTATTGATAGTACACCTTTTTCATCTCATCATACTTGGGACGCCCTTCTTCATCAATTAGTCCGTACTTTTCTAAAGCACAATTAACCCTGCACTTTCGCAACAATAATCAGGGTAGTTCAAATCCTTTAGTTTACACAAAAAAGATGTGCATACATACATATTTAGTGCCATGTGTCAAGCATATTGCAAATTGAGCGAGTCCTGCTGTACTGACAAAGTTGGAGAGTCCAGTAGGTTTTCCTTTGCAATATTCAAATGCTGCTAGGTCTTCCATGAAATCCGTGTATCCAAGTGTTGCCAGCGACTTGAAAGATAGATTTTATGAAGGAATTAGTGTAGTTCTTGTGCCATAGTCTCTGAATCACTTACCACTAAGAGTAATAGCTCTGATTGCCATATCATTTTTATTAAGTGCAATCACTGCTTTTTGGATCCTTGGTTTGGTCTACTACTGGCAGGCTCATAGTACATCACAGCTTTACACAAATAATTCATACACGTTAAGTGAAGCCGTTTCAGAACAAAAAGACATTAAATAAAAAATTGACGCATTGTTGAACGCAGTAACTTTAAATGATATAAACATAGGTATATGAATGCTTTGTCACAACAGTGATTCATTAACGCATTGTACACACGAAGCGGAAAAGAAGATAAGATAACGCAGTTTGTCGATTATAACAGCGACACCTGTTTCAATGGAAAAAGCGCAATTTGACGGACTGCTTAGTTGGGAATAAAGACAATTTTGAACATAATAACTTCAACGCATTTTTCAAAATTAATTTTCTTTCTTAATATTTTTGGATGAATCGAGACCCAGCACCAAGGCCACTATAAGGTTTGTCCCAAAGCAACGTAGAGTTTGCACTACAACTGTTTTAGGAAGGGCGTAATTTCAAATAATGGTTATGTTATAATCCACTGGATAATTCGACTAGGGTCTGAGGCTACTTGATTCAGATGGATAGAGTACCAAAGTTCGAGTTCACACAGAAAGAGGAAGAGCCCAAGGTTTTACCTCAAAGGGTGCCTCAAGGTAACTTAATTTAATGAACAAACACATCTCTGTTGCCATCAATAAAAACGCTATATCCATAGGCTACCACCGCAGTGGACAAAGTGGAAGGCGCACAGACGCCGACGAAGAGCGCGACTTGCGAGAAGACGAATTAGAAGAAAGCTACCACCGTAGTAGAAATTACCAGCATTACTATGGTACTTCTACGAATTTCAAACCCAACGTAAATATCTAAATTGTCAATTGTCCTTCAGATCCTAGGTGTGACCCTGATCCCATCAAGAGGATTCAAATCGCTCACCGTCGATGGCAATTGACGGCGACTGATTGGGTCATATTGTTGGGAATCGTTGTCTTCATTTTTGTGTTCCTTTTGATTGCTTTGATGATCATTCTTCTCACCCCAGGAGGAATATCAAGAATGCTTGACGTTTCGTAGTGTAGAAATTCTTAATTCTGTAAATACCAATTTTGTTACAACAACAGTGCTGCCCATTATGTTTTTATAAAAGTTTCTATCAGGATTTCATTTTATGTTGACGAGTTTAGCAAGCGTTATACAACCGTAATTAAGCATTATACAATTGGAACTTAATGATAATTTTATGCAGCAAGATCATTAGATGAACTTACTATTCACATTTTGAAACTCTGTCTGTGAATTTTTGCATTAAATTTGGCAGAGGTCTTCCTACGCTGCAATAAGTATTGTGTTCAGGTGCAGCGCATTTTATTTGTAGTTAGTTATAGTACACAAAATGATGAAGGGAATATTCCATTTCCTAGTATTGTTCTGGTATGTTTTTTTTGTATAAAACTTCATTAAACAATAAACCTTAGTAATTTTTGCTTTGCCTTTTGTGGTTTTAAAAAGCGTCATCGCACTCACAATTCAGGATGATTGGGAAGGCGACATTTGCCTAAGTACATCTCTCGGGGGAGACCAAGAATTGAATAATATTGATTCGGTCAACAGAAGACGATACTTACGATCAGCTAACGATGAGAGTGCAGAAACGCCCTCATCAGAACCTCAGAAATCCCTCCCTTCCACCACAATCATTAACCAAATATGTGGAGACATTATGAAAGAAAGGACCCGTAGAAATGTCAATCCAACCAATAATACAATAATGAGCTCAACTCCAACCAGTCACACTGCTCAAACAAACATTGTTAATGAAAAATTGTTGTGTGCTCTATTACAAGATTTTGCGAATGAGAAAACCTCCATGAAGGTAAATGATTTCAGTGGCGGCCAATACCTCCCAAGTGATTACAACAAGTTCGAAGCTCCAACCATAAAAAGTCAAAGAAAACTACAGAATGGAATGATCGAGTTTGACGAGGACCCCGTGGAATGCCAGGTCTTTCTTAATGTGAGAAACGTAGTGAATTTTGACGACGACAATGGGGTAAGGTGAAACACAGCTTCGTTGAGTATTTCCTGCTCTTCACTTTACTCGGGCTCACGCTACCTTAAAACCGTGTAGGCAGTGACGTTGGACATGGACTTGATTCTACTTTGGATAGATGGAAACGTTTTGAATCACTTCAGTTCAGGTCAGCAGACCCTAAGCACAGAAGAAGCTAGTCGTTCAATTGTCCTGAGTCCACTCTTTCTGAAGAAAATCTGGACGCCAGACATCTACATTGATGAGGTCATGAGCATTGAGCAGCCGAAGGTGATGGGAGACACTGTGACCGTGGTCCTTACCCCACAAACAGGGTTGGTCGTGTATCGCTCAAGGTCTAATATATTTTATTTAACTTTCAACGAATTTGGCTCAAACAATGGTCCCGTTGTTAGGTTTTTGGCGAAATTAAATTGTAACATGGATTTCAAGTATTATCCCGCAGATACGCAGTCATGCACCTTCACATTAAAGAGCTGTAAGAATCTCATTTCTTTTTGTCTTAAGGTTACGTACCCACAGGATATTTGCTTATTCATAGTTTCATATATAACGGCAAGGCTGAAAATAAGTTGGGTTCTGCAAGGAGGAACTGGAGTGTATCTACATGGTGTATCTGATCCAGATTGGGATTATCAAATTGCCTCTTTTACTTCCAATGACACGTATTTAGACATCGGTCCAGCGTCTGACCCAAGTAACTAAAAATGCCACAAAGGATATCTTTAGAACTCTATTAATTTGCAGGTGTTCTGTACTCCAGTCTTCAGTTCACATTAATGGCAAGGCGGAAAATAGCATGCCAATTGGTGCAAACTTATTTTGCGAGTGCCTTCTTTGTGGTTGTGACATGGCTCTGTTTTCTCATTTCGCCTGGGGATTTGGATATTCGGATAGCCATTTCCATGACCACACTTCTGTCCCTCACGGTTATGTTCTCATCCATGAGGTACAACTACATTATTTCAATTTCCTTATTACAAAATCTGCTCCCATGTGTCTATAGCCAAACTACACCAAAGGTCAGTTACGTAAAGGCAATAGACATTTGGATGCTTGCAAACATAAACTTCGTTTTTCTTGCGCTGGTTGGATTTTCAACTACTGCATGGTGAGTTGATTAGCCAAAAGGCCATGACTATGGTCATTAAATAAATAGCTAATAAATGTGGAATGAATTATGCAAAAACTCTCATGTCATTAAATTAAGGATTCGCCGACGGCTTAAGAGAATGATGAGCAAGAGTGAAGAAGAGGACACCATCTCAGTGGTATGAAAAATAATGCCCGTGACGATATGTATAGGGGGTTTGATAGTGGAACATGACTATAATGTTGATTCCAGATGTTGGAAGACGGGCACCAAGCAGTTTATACTGATTTGCAGGCGAAAAGCATTCTTCGACGATATCGGAGGGGTGCCAGGATCATTGAAAGGTTCGGAGTGTACATCCTCTCCATTACCTACATCATATTCAGTACCCTCTACTGGAGTTGGCTGCTGTCCCAGTCCGATTACCTGAGCTGGAGTGTGAACGCAACATTCAATGATTTCGATGGCTGAAAATTAAAATACAAATGCATTTATTTCTTATATTCTCTATGTAAATGAACACAGCTTAATTTTTAATTTTGCGCAGCTTTCGCTATCGTCAGCTGTGCAGCAGCTGTAAAAACGTTGAAACAGTGAAATACATGAACGGTTCAGTACAAAATTATTGCATTGTATTTCCTTGCTCCAGGTTTAAGCTAGAATTAAGCTTTCTTTACCGTTGCTTAAAACCCAGTTTGGTCAATGACACAGCAAAGGAAATTTTAATCTGCTACGTTCCTGTCGATCTACCTTAACTGACTGGTGAGAACCTTCGTCTTCGGTACAAAAAAATAAATTAGGAGTGAGGAGGGAGCCCTTTGGGTCCCTTATTGTGTACTTTGAATATTTGTTAGACCCTTTCCGGTCCGGCTGCAATTTATGTATTACATAGACTGTTGAAACAGTAGCAGTTGACCATCATAGCATTGAACTACGTCGATTTTTGTGGACGTGGAGTGATTATAAACAAAGAAAAGCATTGAGAAAAGAGGTGCAGAAAAATGCGATTGCATTGTACGTACCAATTTTGTTACCAAAACAATGCTACTGTGCTACCCAT